>PVJX010010267.1:0-56874 GCA_004027295.1 Dolichotis patagonum | reverse complement strand
TCTTTCTCTCCCTGTGTCTCTCTCTCTCTCCCCCTTCTCTTTGTCTGTCTCTCCTTCTCCCCCCCCCTCTTACACTCTCTCTCTCTCTCTCTCTCTCTCCCTCACTTTCTGTGTATGTATATTTGTTTGTCTGTGTCTGTCTCTTTCATTCTATCTCTCTCTCTCTCTGTCTCCTTACTTAGAGAATTCTCATTGCAAATGCTCCCACTGGTTTAACAAATACAGATTTATTAAAAGCTATTTTTGTTTCAGATCTTCATGATTACATGCTGATAGATGCTTTATAGATTACTGACTCATTAATTCCACTTCACATACCTATAACACTCCTTTTTATGCCAAGTTTGGGGCTGAGTCCTACATAGATTGTGCCATTTTATCTTACTATACTTTATTTTTATATTTCATCATACAGTAATCGTAAAACTACCTTCTTTTCAGGGTTTTGAGTATTAAATAAGAATGCGTACAATATATTTAACACAAGCCTGGGCCACAGTCTATTTCATCATTATTATTATTTAAATTATTGTCAGTATTTACTGGCAAGAAATGTAGCTTTGCAGTGTAGCACCTGCCTTGCAATCATGAGGCCCTAAATTTGATTCCTGGTACCAAAAAAGATAATAGACAAAAATAAATTATTATCGATATTTATATATAAATTATTTGCATAAATAATATAAATTTAAAGATTATATTGCTCTTGTTCCTACAGTGCTGTTTTATATACAATTCCACTTTATGTAGCTGTAATTACAAAAAGTACATTTGAAAATGGTACTGAATTAATGATCATTTAAAACACACCAAGAAAACTACCATGAAACATCAGAGATGACTAGAAGCTCTGGATTATATGTGGGCCAACCACTTAAATTGAACATAGTTTTCCAAACTGTTTCTTCTCCACCAGTTATTCCATATACCTGCTTGTTTTCTCCAAATGGAAAATGTTATCTTTCATATTCCTGTTACAGTACTCAAAGTAATCATCCACACATTAACCCCTGATTCTGAAAGGTGCACTAGGTCATTGTTAAAATTCACTATGTGTGTCCCCGTACCTTTTCCCTCCAGCCTCTTTCTGCTCAGGTTCTACTGTGATGATCCTGGTAGAGCTCAGAGGAGGAGGCTTTTAAAGTTTACAAAGTACTTTTTATATGCCTTTTCGCTTCGTTGAGTTTCCCCTTACTTCACTGAGTCATACAGAGATGGAGATGAACTAGATGTATCTCAACTGAGTCCTGTTAATGTACTGACTCCATCTCAGACCAAATAGGAAGAAAAGGATATTTGCTAGGTTTGACACAAATCTGTCAGATGCTACAGCAGGATGGCTTTTGATACTGCCTAAGCCAGAAAACTATTCCCATCACAGATGAGTTTTAAACTCTTTCATATGTCATCTGAGAACTCTAAAGGCTATCTCCAATAGCTCTCTAAACAAAACTGCTGCCAGTGCCTCATGTATATACATGGCTTTAGACACATGAAACTGTTTGCCTTGCAAAAAATATATGCCTTCATACTTTTACTATTTGTGTATCTTATCCTTCACAATGACCATTTTCATAAGTCCATCTCATGAGTTTGTTCTTTGATACTCTATTCAGGTGTCTTGATGTATGGGGAAATCTTTCTCCAGTCCAAGACATAGTGCAGATCCCTCCTTGTCTGCACTGGGAGCAGCTGATCTCTTATCTCTTGTAACAAAATGTTCATTGTCTTAGTGCTTATGTCTCCTGTGAAAGCTTGAGTTACTATAAGGATTCAAAGTTTAAAAATTTTTCTTTATTTTCATTAAATGGTGTGCAGTGTATGCTGAATTTTAAAAAGTGAAATGTGGAATGGCACAAATAACGGTCCTCTCCTTTCAAAATTCCCTGATCATTCCATTTGCTTGACGCTGCCTTCTCTACACATCTCCTGACTTGGAACATACTTACGATGTGACCAAGCACATAGTGTTTCCACAAAGAATACCTCGCCTATCTTATTCTTAACAAAAGGGAATACAGGAGGGTATGTTGAATAACTTAAACACAAAGCTGAGGAAGACAGTTCTACATCCTTCCACCTGTAAGTACCACTCATTTCTACTTAAAGTCTTTGCTTTTACTGCCTTGGGAAGATGCGAAGAAGGGCAAATCCAATGTCTCCACAAATGAAGGTGTTTTTCCACTTTTAAAGAAAGCAGATGAAGGATTTGCTAGAATAAATAGAAAATACAAATTGCATTATGCTTGAAGAATAAAAAAAAATTGACCAATCTAAACTGGATGGCAACTGACACCTGTTTCTGTAATGTGCATCAAGAGCATGGGGAGATGCAGGTCTGCAAACATTCTTCCTGGCTGTTAAACACTTATGGCATTTTTCTCTCTCCTCTCATTATAGCAGTAAATCAGAGCAAGGTAGAAGCCCATTCTCAGTCTTCCAAAATTGGTTTCCTACTACCTTCCTATCCACAGCCATCCAACTTAGTCACTAACTGAATGACTACATAACCACAGATTTAGATTGAAAAGCAGTGCTCATCTCAAGAGTAATTCACAGCAAGAAATGCACCTCCTCTCATCTGATGACCATGAAAAATTCTAATGCAGCACAAGGACTAGCAAAGGATATTAGCTGTTTTAGATTTCTCTTATTAAGATGCCAGGAAAAACTTGGAGAAGAGAGAGGCCAGGTCAGGGAGGAGGGTGGCAATGTTTTCATTCCATTTGAAATCCCACTCTCAGTCTTCATGTGCATGTGCATGTGGGCACTGAAATATTGTGATTTTTGGATATAGCAGAATTTGAGAAGAGCACTGGTAAGAAATGCTGAGAAGGAGTGCAAATCTTTAAATGGTACCCATCACAAAAATAGGAACACGATTGAATATGTGCAAAATGTATCAGCACAACAGCAGAAAATCAGGATGTGAGTTCCAGTATTCTGATCTTCTTAATGTGTAACTTTAAGAAAGTTACTTAATTTCTCCAGTGTTCAGTATTTCCTCATTTATGCAATGAATACATTTACACCCCTCCTGTCTTCTTCATATGGCTACTGTGAGGAATAACCAAGAATATACATAATAGCAGCATACCAACATTATAAAGAACTGTGCAAATATCAAGAATTTTTGTGACGCCTCAGTATAATGCCTTACCACTTTCTACTACTTATACTTGCAGCAGTGGAAGAGAACTCAGAAAATACCTGGTAACTTCTTATGATTTAGACCTAAAATGTGAACCCAAAGACTCATGTGTTCTTAAGTGGGGCTTTTGTTGAAATTCTGGGCATGCTATACTTATCAGTGGATTGATTTATTACTGAACTCATGGCTGAATGTGCTGTTAGCACATGGGGCATGCTTGCAGGAGGGGGATTACTGAAGGTAGAACCTAGAAGGGTGTATTTTTGTCCTTTGCTCCTCCATTCTTCTTCTGCTTCCTTACTGTCTTAAATGGAAAAGGTTTCATCAGTTATGTCCTTCAAACCTGTCAATTTCTGTGTTATAGCAGCCAACCACGGATTGAACCCTTTAAAATTACAAGTCAAAATAAATTCTTCTTTAAGCTGTGTGTATAAAGAGTAACTAATAGTGATATAAAGACTAAAATTCACTATCACACATACCAAATGTACAGTCTCTTCTCTAACCCAGTGTATGGTCTCTTCTGACAAGCAGCGACTATCAGTCTGCAGAAGTCCTGCCATTGATAGGTAATTTGCTTCCTTGTCAAGTCGTGCTTCCACTGTTAGGCACACTTAAGTATTGCAAGATGACTCAATGACAATATATTAAGAAACTCTTCCATGTTTTTACATTTGCTATGCATCAGGAAAGGACTAAGCCATGTTTAATAAACAGGATCTAATTGAGACCTCTGAACAATACTAATAGAACACAACATTTACATTCTTTTATATGTAAAGAAACTAAGGTCAGAAGAATTGAAATTATTCAGCCAAGTTTGAACACTATTGAGTATTAAAAGTTGTTCTGGGTAAGTTTTTAGATGTTACAAGCTCAAAAAAAAAAAGAAAGAAAAAGAAAGGAAAAAGAATGAAACAATGGTGCAGTTCTGAGATGGTAGTAGGAGTTTTTGATGATTCTTTTCTTCTCCCTGTCTTTCTCTATGAATTTGGGTAAATATACCAGTGTTTCTTTTCATTCCCTTGTAAATAAGAAATTCATTTTCCAGGAGCAGCATAGGGATGCCTGGGCAAATGTTGTAGTCAGGGGTTGTACAGAGAACAATTAGAATAAGGACATGGAGTTTATAATATTATTTTTATGATGGTCACCCAGAGTTAACACAAGAAAAGGCAGGAAATCTATTCACAGCACCAAAGACATAGAATATTTAGTCAAGGGCCTAAATCCCACAGCAATGTCCCACATGAGCCCAGATAAAGACCCAGAGCTCATGACAGTGCCTCCCACGAGTCCAACTAGAGGTCTAGAGCCCACAAGAAGGACTCACGCCAGTCTCTTTTACGGATCCATCCCGGGAAGGTCCAAAGGTCAGCAGTGGAAACTAGGAAGTCTGTGCCTGCAGGGTGAAGGAGCTGTGCTGATAGGCTGAGGGTTCTATGCTGGAGCCAAGAAGTCACACTCACAACAACACCAGAGCTGTCCTGAAAAGCACCACAGCCATCCTCAGTGGCATGAGGCCCAAAGCTCCTCGGATGACAAGCACTGTCGAGTACATGCCAGGAAGCGAGTGCGATGAGTTCATCCTGGAGACCAAGTGGCACACGTCTTCCCCTCTGGAGCCAGGAAGCAATGCTTGATGGGAGGACCAGAGCTTCTCCAGGAGAACCTAACAGCTCAAACAGCAACTTGTAGGAGACTTCACAGTGCCTCAACACACTAATGCCTCAACGCCCTTACGCTTGCCTTTTCCATGTCTCCATTTATGCTGGCAACTTTCCACAGGTGAAACATCTCTGCTCACACCACACTGATGTAATCCAGCTGGCGTTAAGTTGACCACCAGTTCTTAATCCATAACAGCAAATTAATGAGTTAATATTTGTAAAGACCACGGTTACTGTTTAATAAAAGCATATCTTAGCAGAAAATCAAACATTCTACTACTTGAGTGGGAAGGTAGATAGTTCAATGTAAGAATAAAAGCTGGTTTTAAGTTTAGTTTTAATAAGAACATTGTATTAAGAACAAAAACCGATTAGTTAACATAGATCTTTGAGAAACAAATAATAGAACTGCAGGATACTGCAGGTGATTTGTACTGCTTGTGATTCTGTAGACTTGAAAGTCACAGATTGCTTTGCAGACCTGACAATACTGCAAGTTGTTTACTAACTAGACAGTTGGTGGAAGAACACATGTAAACACATGTGCTGCTTGACCTTTCACTGACAGAGTAGACCAAATGCTTTTGCCTGGCTCTGGTTCCTAAGCTTCCTGCTGGCCTTTGAAGATGTCATGAGGCCAGCCAATTATAGTCATATAGCACTAGGTTAAAAAGAGTATGGATAACTGGGACATGATCTATATTCAAGAACCGGGTTTATAGTTCATGTCAAACTGAGATTAGAATATCTTCTAGCTTTTAACATCCTTTAGGTGGAATGAAGTCATTGTATCTTTTCCTTTTCACCTGCTACAGTCCTAAAAATCATGACTTTTGTCTATTTTAATAGTGGCAAAATTGTTAAAAGGGATTGTTCTACATGCAGTTCATTATGATTCTTACGATTTTTCTGTTCAGTTATCCCTAAAATAAAGTGTAGAAAATTCATTCTAAGTATATGTTTTCCTCACTTCAGGAAAACTTAGAAATAAGAAGTTATCTAATTAAGACTTCAGGAAAATAATTCAGACTTTGTATCTTGGTCTGACTCCCTTCCGGTTTCTGCTCAAATTCTCCAAAATAGGCATTACAAACATAGAAAAAAAATCTATTAAACTAAAATGGATAAGAAATGATTATAATAATAAGGACAAAGGAAAAGGGGAGATATTGAAATGTGCCAAATGTAGAAAACACCACCCATACTTCTTTAACAATATACGTCTTTCTCAATACCACATATAATTTCTGATACTAAGAAGTAGATAAAATAAAAATAAATCAAAACAAAGAGGCACACAATTTTTAAAAGCACTAGAAGACAACACTTCTTTTTCAAATTAGATGTGAGAAGCTTGTTAAACCTCTATTGTGTGCCCAGCAAATAGTAAAACCCATAATTATTTAAATTCACAAAACAAGTGTGAAGCTACAAATAAATTGTTAAAAGGGGGAGTAGGAAAAAAAACAGTGTTACTCAATTGGTGATGTTTTATTTATAAAAGCAATTAAAAGTAAATATGACAAAGTTAATATTCATTAATTCTGCATGGTGTTGGGAATTTGTGATATAAACTTGGCAATACTCATTACATAATTGGAGATATAGAACTGAAGTTAGATGGAAATTAGGATGAAATACTGACTTTGGAGAGGTCATTCTATTTTCTATTATTCTAATTTCTTTACCACGGTGATTCCTAGGGTTTTCAATCCAACAAAATGGTTGCTTGTAAGTTACACATATTGTCTACTCTTGAGTTTCCACAAAACCCACTTGTGATTGTTGCCTAAGTCTAATGCTTTATTTACAGTGATCTTCATGGGAATTTAATACTCTTCAATGTAATATTCTGACCTATTTTTTTCTTTTAAAAAAATTTTAAAAATTTATTTTATTTTCTATTTTTTTAAAATGCTATTCAAAGAGGAAAAAAGCAAAACAGAAAAAAGGGTAGAAATAATACAGAATTTTTTTAAAAAAGTAAGAAATCTCTAGTCGGCAAACTACATATTGTCCTCTTAGAAATAACTGTTCATGCCATAAAATTAAAGCATACAAAGTGGGTATTCAAACAGTGAGGTTACAAACAGCTCTGTTCAATGATCCAACAAAAACTTAGTAATACGGTTGTCAATCCTACACACTTAAACATACATGCGGTTATATCCTTTAGAGCACTTTCTTTTCCTCCTTTTGCATTTTAAGTCCATTATCTGTTTAGTTATATCATGTTTCAGCTTGCTTAGTACCTTATTGATCTGTTTTGTTGTTGTTATTTCATTTTTAATCACCTAATATAATTCTGTTCTTTTGTTTTCCTCATCCATGCCCCATGGATCAGCTTTGGTGGAGTTGGGAGTTTTGGGAGGTATTTTGTTACCTTGTTTTCTGATGTTCTATTGTTTTTTTATTTAATTTTTTTACTAGCTTGGAGGTAGTAATATACAACAGAACAGGATGCAATAAAGCCAATTGAAACCTTATAGTGAAATTGGTACAGAACTTCACAACAGGTTACCGGGATAACGGTAATATGTACCATTTTATATTTCGTTATCTTCACAATAGTTGTTCTTTCAATCAGGTATAGCAAAGTCAAAACAAATAGAGAATATTATAGAACTTATCAAAACAGAATATTGAATAGAGCAATACCATTAATCAGGACAAAGCAAAACTGCGATAAAAATATTTGCCTTCAAAGAGATAGTAGAAGGAAATGCCCCTTATTTGCTATATTACATATGGTCAACCTCCCAAGAGATGCTCAGCTCTCTGGCTCCCACTTGCTAATGGGGGCTGGGGGTAATGGCACATTTGATTCTCAGCCCGCCTGCCGGTAAGCGGCAGGCTGGTTGCTCGTTTTCTCAGTGCCCTAAGTTCCAACATGGTGCGGATTTCATGAAACACTGTTGCTTCTTGCCCTGGGGTGGCTGCACCTATTTTTTTCATACAGAAGATTTTCAACAGGAAAATCTCAGTAAGCCCTAAAGTGAAAGATCTTTAGATTTATGAGTCTTCTTTTAATCCATGTATTTTTTTCTCTACATGCATTTTCTACAAAGTCTGTATATAAGAGTACAGAAAGGTATAGGTCCACAAAGTTCGGGGCAACAATCCAATGAAAATGTTTCTGTGCTCAAATTAAAAGGAACAGAACTCTATTTTTCACTCACACTGCTTTGCTGGATGACTTTGCACAATTTAGGTTGTAATTTTATCATTAGTTATAATGAGGATGTTGGAATAAATTATTGCTGGAATTTTTGCTACTCTGATATTATTTGACTTGTATATTCCTTAAATTATACCTAGTTAAAGTTGAAAAATAAGTAATGTTTCCAGGATGAGTGACAGCTTCAAAAATTTTTGTTTCCAGGGATTTTGCTTGACTTTATGAATCAAATAAAACAAATTAATGTGCAAGTGTAATAATACTGACAATTTCTTAAGGTCAGCAGTCATTTTCCATTAGATTTCTACTCTTCTATAACAGAATCCTGCCCTGATTTTTCATATAGTAGCTGTTGTTTTTTTTTTAAAAAAACCTTAATATTAAATATTAATATTGTATATTCCTCTAAAGTTTACAAAACATTTTAATTAGCATGTTTATATTTAATTCTCCTTTCCCAAAAGGAGTCCTGAAATTATTGACAGCCTGTTGTCCTGTTACCTCCACTTGCTTACTTGGCAGCTTGCTCATAAAAGTTAAACCTGAGTGTTGATAACCAGAGGCTTCCAAATGCTGAACATTAAATTATCATATATTCCCAACACCTAAGGAAATTCCTACTGGATGGATCTGGTTTGGGGACCATGTTGCCACTCCAATGACTTTGTACTCATTATAATCTGATTCTTAACTTCATTATAACCTCATGATAATGATAATAAACACAGTCACTGATCCTCTGACAGAGCTCATTATGTCAAATTAGGGAAGAAAGAAGGTGTCACCATGATTCCTGGAAATCACTCTTTTCCATGAGCATTTCTGATAACAGCTTGCATACTATACTTTCTCATAACCCAATCATAATAAAAATCTAATCCCAGGACCTGAAGGACAGTATGAGCTTCCCTTCTCTATTCACTTGCCTCTGAATGAAATTTTCTGCCTTCCCAAAACTATTTGGTTATTTGTGAACAGTATTGAGTAGGAAAATAGCTCATAAATTTGGCAGTATTACACCGACAAGACAAAGTAGAAAATACTTCACATATTTCACATTTGAAAAAGTTTATTTTTCCAAAAGTCATGACCTGTTTGAAATCTTATATTTGACAAATGGCTCTGCTAAGGTTTGAGTGAGATCTTTGTCTTTATTGGATGGATGGTACATGGATGGATGAAGCAAGGCCCTCTGTGTGATAGCTAACCCTGATTTGTCAACTTCATTGGATTAAGAATGCCTAGCATATCAGCAAAGCAAGCATCTGAATATGTCCTGGTGGGTCATGAAAGCATGACCTTGTGTAATGTGGATCATCCTTAGCCTGTTCCTCTCAGCACTGTTATTCTTTCAGCTTCCCGGATGCCTTTTCCTCTGCCGTACTTTTCCACCATGCAGCATCTGCCTTGAAGGCAGTTTACTCTGAACTAAGATCCCCAAAACAACAAGGCAAATTAAACTTCTTCTTTAATTTGTGGGTATCAGGTTTTTTGTACCACTGACAGTAAAGCTAAGTAATTGGCACCAGGGGACCATTGTTGTGACTGTACCTGACTATGTGGTTTAGAAGCATCTGGAACTAGTTTGGAGGAGGAGTTTGGAAACATTTGGAGATGCAGGCTATAGAAATTGTAGAATGCTTTAAACAAAATGTGATGGGTGAGTCTCACCAAAGCAAGTTCAACAGGTTTCAGTTGGGAACAATGTCTCCATTTAAAATTGCATTAGAGGTCATGAATATTATATTCTGGAAGAAAATTTGTCTACATTTTCTTGTCTTGAGACTTTGTAAAAAATTGAAATTAAGGGCAGTGGAGGAAGTTTTAAGACATCCCAGCAGTGGGATGGGTACTGATGAATGCATCTGATTGCTAATGAGAACCAGGGCCAAGAACAGAACAGAAAAGTTCGAAAAACTTACATTTTGGAATCACTAATAAAGGAATCATGTATAAAGTTAGGAGACTGTGGCTGAAAAAGAGTTTAGCATCATTAAAAATAAACCAAGTATTTCTTATAGGCACAAGAAGAAAGATGCCTTGAGGGCATTTCAGAAATCAGCAGGGTCCTAACAATAGAACCAACCTTTCATTTAAGAATAGGACCCATCAGACTTCTGGTCTAGAAAAAACTAAGTTTTTGTTCCTCTGGGAATCATATCACCATTCTCAGGCATCCAGACCCTCAGTTTGCTTTAATCACGGTCCAACGGGATGTGGCTACTATTTCAACTCGAGCTGACTTTGGCACCATGTACACCATGCTGGTTTCAGCGGCATGCAGAATATGAGAGTTGTAGGCTCCGGGAGGCTCCCATCTAGATTTCAAAGAAAGTCTTCAAAGATCAGGCAAGAATCATGGTAAGAAGGAAAAGGAATGAAACCAAAAGTGTGGTGAAGACTCTAGGAAGTCAGAGATACTAGCAAGGATTATGGAATGTTCTTTGAGGAAAGCAACAGGTCATGAGTGGAGACAGCCCAAAAGAGAAGCTGTGTGGGCTATAACTGCCAGGGCCACCTGAGCCCTATGGAACTCACATTTTGTGTATTGCTGATGGCAGATTTAAAGTTTGACTTGCTAGGTTTTAATCTTGTTTTGTTCTGATTCTTTTTTTTTTCTACCTAGTCCTGGCTTCTGGAATAGGAATATTTAACTTGTACATCTGTACCTTGGGATTGTATAATATGTTTTTGAATTTTATAGTTTCACAGTGAAAAGCTTGCCTTGAAAGAAAAAAACTTGGAGTTGGACTTCTGTTAGAAAATATTAGATCTATTGAGATTTTGGGGAAGAGATTATGTGGGAGACAGTTGTGTTAGGTTTGATGGAATAAATTTACCATTATCTTCACTGGGAGATTAGTATGATTTAAGAAGATATTTGGGTATAAAGTTGGGAAAAGTGAATTGTAATTGTTAATCATGATTTGTCAACATAATTGAATTAACCAATGACTATTAGATTAGTAAAGCAAAGCTGAATGTTTCTGGGTGGATTATAGAAGAAAGACTGTGGGTAATGTAGATGCTCCTTAGCTTGTTCTTCTCCAGCACTGTTCCCTTCTCTGTTTCTTATATACCATAAGGTGAACAGCTTTTCTCTTCCATGCCATTCCACCATTTCTGCCTTGAAGCCAGTCTACTATAGCCCAAGTTTCCCAAAACCATAAGCCAAATTAAATCTCTCCCGCATTAAATTGTGGGTGTTGACTATTTTGTCCCTGTAATGGGAAAGCTGAATAAAAGACTCTAAGAATTAAAGTTTTTCTGCTAGTGTGCAAAGACCCTTTTCCACTTTGTGAAGGAAGAAGCCACAGAATGCTTAGATAATCTGCAAAGCTTATTACATAAAGAAAGGAAGTCTTGGGGCTGGGAATTTAGCTCAGCAGGCATAAGAGCCTGCCTGCCAAGAGCGAGGTCATGAGTTCAATTTTCGGTACCAAAAAAAAAAGAAAGAAATTTAAGAAAGGAAGTCTTAAGCCTAGTAGCTCGAAGACTAAGCTAAAGAAATGAAAGAAAGTAATAGAGGCTATCAAATTCATAAATAAATTCCAGATCATTATCCTTTATTTGCATTGAGATTAATAGTTTTCAAGAATAATTGCATCTAAAATAACTTGATAAAAATAATTCTTAGAAGAAACTAGCCTTTCACTTGACCTCTAAAATACACTACACATTTCTAAGAATAATTGTTATTTTAGGTTCAATATTAGCTGTTAGTTTTTTATTGGTACATTTAGATATACATAATGATTACCCTCATCTTAGGAGTTTGTACTTATGCATAATATACCTTAATTCTTCTTTTTTCCCCAACCATCTCCCCTCTCTTAAACACTCTTCCCATTCTTATTTACAAAAACTTGTTTGCCATTTTCTTCTTTATATTCTTTATTTTCTTTTCCCTTTCTTCTTTTCTCTCTCCTCCTTAGTTCTGCTTCTCATTTGAACATTTTCTTCTTATTTCACAATATCAATTATACATTTTGATCTTTATTTACCCTTTCTGTTTTTCACACCAGAGAAACAATGCAATATTTAAATGTGTATCTCCAGTTTATTTAACTTGAGTGTAGTCTCAAGATGCATTCATTTACCTAGAAATCTCTTAAGTTTATCCTTCTTTAAGGCAGAGCAGTACTCAGAAAATGGGAAAATATATCCTGTTCTTGAGCAGAAAGAACCAATATAACAAAAATGATCAAAATGCCAATAGCTTCTCAATCTTTCTAAACATTAGCATGTAATATAATAGAATTTGAAAAAAAAACCATTGTCTATTATTACTTGTTTTAAATTTTAATTTATCTTGTGATATTTTCTCTAAATACTCCAAAATATTAGGTCTATCTGAGTATTGCCAATCTTAAATGTTTTCAGAAAATATTCAGGAAATATATTTTCTATAGTCTATAGAGACTCCAAGAAGACAGAATTCATTGGCAAAAAAAATTTATAGGTAAAAATCAGACTGCAAATTGTTATTCAGTCAAACCAATAATGTTTAACATTGTTATATAATATCTAAATTAGTATTTTGGTTTTGGGAAATTATGTCTTTATTGAAAATAAACTATAAGTGTTACCAAAAAATGATACTGGTTCATCTTTCAATTAATATGCACTATGAAGCCCATTACAAAACCACAGTAGTTACTGGGGTATACATATGATATCATATAATATATATTCAAGAGACTGTTTTCAGTGGAAAATACCCTAGTAGTAGTTAATTTTGACCATCTTTTGTTTGTTTTGCTTCTTTTGCCCTGGGAATCAAACTCAGGTCCTCCTGTATGCTAAGGCAAGCATTTCACCACCAAGCCATAGCTTCAGCAGTTCTTTTTCTCTTTCAATGTATCTGTTGTATGACTCTTTGCCTAATGATCACCATTCTTTTACTGGTATGTAAATTGACAGCGTTTTCCTCATCCTACAAATTTCCTGTTACTCTGTATTGCAGTCATTTCCCCTTTATTGACCTCCTCACCATCAGGAGGAAGCTGCATGCTACTCACATCTGCTGTATAGATTTTACAGTAATTGCTCCTGGATTTTGCTCCATGATTCACTGAAGTTCCCTGTACTAATTTCTGTTCTAATCAACTCCAGACTTTCACAGTTCCTTGTATTTAGTGTTATATCCTTAGTTTTATGCTCTTAATCTGCCTAGAAGATCATTTCCCACTCATATTCTACCTAACCTTCAGTATTGCTTAGACTGACTGTCCTTTATATTTAAAAAAAAAACCATTCTAAACTACCCTATTCATCATTTTTCTCAAATCCTTTCCCTTTAAACTCCCAATGAAATTTAGACCAATAAACCATTGTTTGACACATTTTTTTCTTTTTTTCCTTTTTGTTGCACAAAGCATGTCAACAATTTATTTGTCTAATCATATTGGCATTTGTAGTGAAGAACAAAGAAGAATATTACTGGGTATAGCACAAGTAATGTGAATGAGGTGGGAGACCACTCCCCCCGCCCAGCCACCAGAATTTGAGGGAACATCACAGGGCCAATCCTCCTTCCATTTTCCTAAGAAAAACAAAACTAAAAATAACAAAGATCCAGGAAATTCCTCAAGTGCCAGACCAGAGCGCATGTGTATCAGATCACTTGCCTGAACTTCAGTAACATTTTCCCCACCTGAATGCTAAAGATTCATACATAGGGACTGCATTTTGCATATGATTTAGTCAGAGAAGATTCTAGGGCAGACATAAATACTATGGTAACCCTAAATGACGAGCACCCTGTCAGTCACTTCTGTCTATGTTACACAGAACTCAAATGAAAGAATGTAGGTTGCAGTTTTCATCTTTTAAAGGCCAAAAGCCTGGTTTATCTCTGTGCTTCTTGTTTCCTACCTTCCTTCTATAACTTTTCTGTTCATGTCCCTTTTTTGTTTCTGTTGCACAGACCTGCCCTGAGTACAGCTTCTGATATCTCCAACAAATGCATCTGCCTTTTCTTTTTATCATTTGATGTATGTTTGCAATTCTTTGATCACTACACATAAGAATCTATACTCTACTGCTTGGATGCATCACATGATATGAATTGTACCTGAAAAAGTGTAAAGTTAGTGTAGAAGAATCAGAGATGGAGTTATGCCTCTGATAGAAGAGATTTGTAGATTTTCTGTGTGTGTGTGTGCCTGTGTGTTTCTAACTTGTGGGATGTCTATGTACTACATTGATACAGAAACTCTAAATTCCCATTTTATATTCAGGGAAACAAAGTTCATGCCAAAGAGATCACCAGAGGGAATTGAGTCCAGAAACAACATTATAATGATATTGGAAGAGCTAGAAACAAAACAAGAGATAATGAAGTAAAGTAGGAATTAGAAAAAGCAGAACAATACTGCCATGTTTAGAATCCAAGAAAGAAGATGTTGGTATTACAGACTTGGACACTGTCACAGAACTGAAATCATAGCAGAAGCTGTTATTTAAATGCCAGTACCATGGAATAGGTGCAGATTCAGAGAGAAAAAAGGAGAGAAATAACCTGTGTCACATGTTCTCACATCCAGGCTTCCACCAATGACTCCCACCGGCTGAATCTTATAGAAGCCAGTTAACAATGGAGCATAAGAATGTAGATTGTCAAACAGTCACTTGTGATTCAGAGCAAAGCAAGAGAAGTGTGGAGAATAAATGCAAGACTAAAATAAAATAATCAGTTGATATCTATATCTGTTTCTATCTTTCTACATATTGGTGTATTATTGGTTTATTATACATACAAATGTAACCATTACACACTTTGAAATACTTTCAGCATAGAGTTATCAAAAGGCTCTAACACATTATAAGTTGCAAAACTTTGATGAATCTCACTGTTACACTCAAATAATATCTCCAAAAAATTTGTGTGAACATAAATTTATAATCAGAGAGATTTTCATAGCTATTTTCCTTGACCAGCTAACTCTTGAGTTTGAAGCGTATTGATCAAAATTTACATCTACATACTACTCAATTAGGAATTCTGAAAAAAGTGGGGTACTTTGTTTATTCTTGCAGTACTTCTCCCATGGCCTTTTCCACCCATGCTGACACCTGTTGTTCTATGCTAAACCTTATTCTTGTTTCTAAATTATATCTTATTGCTAGTTCACATCTTAGTTTCTCTTTAAGAAAACTACTTCAGGTGCATTCTTCCTTCTTCCCTAGAGCAAAGGGAAAAGTAATTGAACTTCATTAAACGAATCTATTCTGTCAATTTTACCTCCAGTTTGTATTTCATTTTGTGTATCTTGAAGTATAAATGGAAGTGATTGTATTATGTTTTACATGTTTAGAAGTTTCTGGTACAATTCCAATACTAATTATAATGCTATCTAGAAAACTGGTTGCTCTTCTGATAAAATTAATTCCTTAAATATACTAATCTTTACTGAACTTTTATTATGTGCTGGAATAAATAAATAATATGAAAATGATTGCTAACCAAATCTTTGTTTCTTAGAAAGAAGTTTACTCTCTGGGTAAAACTCACACTTTCATGTTACCTCATTGAGTTACCAGCGGTTCAGGTTTTCTTTTCAATCAAGTGTTACCTACTATACAGCTAATGTAATAATACTGCCAAGGTTTGGATCATTAAACTGCAATAGATGATAATAAAAATAGCACTTGAGACAAATGAAAACAGCAATATCTGTTATTGCCAAATAGACTTTTCAGTTATCATTGCAGTATGAAACATTTACAAAGCTAAGTCACATGGGACTGTTTGTTAGCAATAGCAATATAAGTATAAATCAGAGAAATCAGAAGAGAATTAAAGATGATACATCTCAGCTCTTTAGGAGAATGTCTAGTCAGAAGAACAAACATGCAGTGTATAAACTATGAATAAAACAGTAAATTTTAAGCAAAGGCATTTTGCATAAGTGCAGCATTTAAAATGTCCTCATCTTTAGCTTTATCCTTTTAAAACAACTTCAGACACAATTCTGTATTAAATACATGCACATATGCACAGATACAGCACACACAGATATGCTCAGTGGCCTTTAAAATAAGACCATATTATAATCTATGAATTTCATTTCTTAACTAGTTCTAAAATTGTTATAGTTAATCATATTTAATGCCAATGAACAATTCAGTGTATCTGAAAAAGCTGTTTTTCAAATACTTTTTAGCATTAAAAGAAAATAATAAGTACTCTGCTGCCATTATGTGCCAGGTATGTTTCTCTTTAACTACAAAATCCCTGTTTTCAGGGAAATCCTGTGAATTTTTCATCCTCATTGTATAAATCTGGATAGTAAAACACAAAATGATTTAGAAACTTGTTCAAATTTACATTTCTGTGTACTGATGAATTGGGTTCAGTAATAGACAGTTTTTACTAGTGCTTAACCACTACTGCTTTGTATTAGGTATTTATAAAACCCAGATGTTTTATAAAAGGGTATTTAGTCAGATAGTTGGGGAGACCAGAAGGAATGTATCTGGTATGACTTATTAGAATAAAACAAGGCACTGAAAAGAATTCTTAAAACAATGGAAACAATATTTATTTAAGACAAATTATAAACTAAGAATTTTTTTTAAAAACTGAATTATACTAATATTAACTGCATTTCCATTGACTATTCAATTTTTTTTCTGAAGAATTTATAAACTATAGAAGAGATTTACCTTCCAGAAGATACAATTAACTCATCATCAAATGTGCAATGCATGCAAATGTACTCCACATTTGAAATATGAAGTGTGTATGAAGGGTGTACTATTGAACTAAAAAGATGAGAATCCCAAGAAATCAAGATTTTTATGATAATTTAAGACCATCTCCTTGAAAAATACCTGATTATCCCTGAAGAATTATTTAATCTAATGCTGTGGGTTTATAGGCAATTACAGCTCTTAACAGATGGTTTTTAGAAGTTTTAACCCCCAAATACCCTTTACTTTTCTGAGTCTCATCATGTTTTGTTTTGTTTTTTAATCTAATGTACTTCTGAACTACCTTCCAAGAAATTTCTATCCATTTTCCAATCCTGGCTTAAAAGTCTCACTTTATAAGATTTTCTCCCATTTCCTAGTTTAAAATATTATTTTTCTCATCCACTCACAACACTGCTTTTTGCAGGTATTTATTTATTCTATAATATATTACATTAATATACAGCTCTTTCTTATATCTACCACAATACTAAAGCCTACTTTGAGAACAACATTATTATTTTGTTCATCTACATATTCTCAACAGTTCTCCATGATCCATAGAGGCTTACTAAATGATGCTGAATTGAATAGCCCTGATAAGAAAGATGCTCTAAGTAAAGGAAAGTTCACTGTGGATGTGTAATTTCACCAGTACCATGTAAAGAGAGATTTGCATATGTTTGTTGCTTATACAACTTGAAATAATTTTAAGTATTGACCATTTTAGCTATTCTGTCACTATGGATATATATATAGATAGATATATACAAATAAATATATTATAAATTATAAATATAAGTCTATTATAAATAAATATACTATATTATAAATATAAATAAAAACACAGATATAATCAATTCTCTTTTTTGAAGGTACGTTATATTTAGGAATTATCCAACTTCTATGCTTTTAATTTGCCACTGAAGACTATATTATTATAGAGTTTTGCATTTGTTTATAAAATTAGATGCAAAAATATGCTAATGTATCATTAAAACTGAGATTATAATTACACGGGAGTCAGAAAATTCTGTTAAAGATCCCAAACCAAGCATAACTCTTTAAAAAACAAATCAATGTAAAAACATGTATTTTAACTTTGCTCGCCTGTGGTGTTAAAAGCTAGACACAAAAGAAACACAGTAGTACTTGAGAACCAGAAAGCAAAATGAGAAGTCTAAACATGGAGAAATTTAACTATCTTAAACAATTAAAAATTTTTTCAGAAAGAAAACAAATTATGCATTACATAATTTGAAAAGTACATTCCAATGTAAAATATTTTTAAGTTCAATAATGTAAGGTGTTAAGAACTGAGGAAAGAATTTCTAAGATACGTAATTTGAGTCTTGCCTGAAAACCTCCAGCTAGAGTTGCTATGGCAATGCTACTAAAGAAAATTAATGTTTGTAATTAGACCAAAATTATAATACCATAAATCCCAATGCAGTCATTTATTTTCAAATTCTTAAGAATATGTGGCTATTTTCAGGACTCAGAAATTTACATTTGTATTTCTTTTGTTTCAGGCTCATTATTTTGGCATGCTAGAAAATGTCCAGTTAGCTCCTTTCTGATTTGGTTGGATCTAGTGTCAAATACACACACACACACACACACACACACACACACACACACTCACACTCTCCATAACAAAATGTGGTCATGGTTCTGTACTTAGACAAGCTGTAGTGACTACTAGTTGTTTAGGGCATGTCAGTGCAGAGCAGAAGTTAAAAATCTCCACCAGAGAAAACAAACATTCAGAGTTATTTATCTTCTAAATCTTCAACCTTTACTTTTATGATTTCCTATGAAATTCTCATAATGGTCAGAATTTTATTTTTTGGTGGTTATTGAAGCAAATATGCTTTTTTCTTTCTCTACTTTATTTATCTTTGTATTTGAATTTTACATTTATTATAACAGAATGAAACCATAGACATGAGCCTACTTGAAAGAAAAATTTTACTAAAGAATTACAAAGGAAAAGCAAATAAATTTATCATGTGTGTCCCATATTTGTGCTATACTGTGATAATCCAAAGAGTTCCTGTTCAATCAAAATGTATCTAAGTTATTATTCTATTGGATGAAAAACACAATGACAAAATAGCTGGAACATTGGTGTGAGAAGTGAAAAACAGTGATTCGATGTAAAATTTGAATTTTGCCATTTTGCGTGGCTCAGAGAAATTAGAAAGAGTGTCATTTGATTTTGAAACCTCCTCAAGATCTGTCAGCCAATCCTAGGTAAGAAATTCATAAGAAATGTGACAGTGGGACCAGGGATATAATTTAGCAGAGCAGCGCCTGCCTGACAAGCATGGGTTCCTGAGTTTGATTCCTGATACCTGCCCCCCTCAAAAATAAATAAATAAATAAATAAATAAACCAGAAATGCAATAGTAAGCAATGTATACAAGCAAGTGTTGTAGTCCTTACATACGAGTCTCCAAATGGCATTTGGCTTATATGAAGGTTCATCAGACCTGTAGTCTTAATTAAATGAAAACTCTCAACTCAATCCCAGTTAAACTCTAGTGAAGATAAGACAGACAAGGAGATGCAATTATTCAAATGTGGAGAGTAGAGAAACCGTAACAGAGTGGCTACTTGCCTCATTCACATGACTTTTTTCAGAACAACAGATTTTTTTAAAAAACAGGAACAGCAGCTTACCTAAGGAGAGAATAAGAAAAATATGAGTCACTAAGAGTACTGTGAAAACATCTTAAAGAAGCATGGCCTAAACTCACAGGCAGAATCAGGTCTATACACATGAAAATAATCACCTAATCCACCGAATGATTCCACTAAAATTTTTATGCTTTACATCACTTTATATGTTTATTATTTATTCTCTTATCTGTGGTCTGCTTTTCCTTATCTGCCTTCTTTTCATCCTCATCTTTTCAGCCCTTGCCTTTTTAGGCTGCTTTGGCTCCACTAATATTCAACTGTTTTCAAAAATTGAGTAATTTCCTCCAGAAAGAAAGAATCAGAAATTTCACACTAGATTTCAGACTTTATGTCTTGCTGGAATGCTTAATGGTAGACTATTTTAGAATCTGCTCCTAGCTTCAAAAGTAGATGAGAGAAGATCACCGTAATGCCCCAAAAGACATAGTTTCTAAATAAAATTTTAAATTTATCAGGTCTAAATAGGGATAAAATGTTTTTGAGGGGATGAGTTCTTCCCATGCTACCCACTGTATTTTTCTACCTTCTAGAAATTGCTGTTTTATACAATGGCAATATTGACTTGGCAGCCAAAATTCTGGGTGTAAAACAGGGCTATTGAGTATTAGAAATTGGGCTTTATACAATTATCATATCATCTTTGAAAAACACAACCGTGATATTGGTGGTAAAAATAGGAGAGTGTAAATGAACTGAGATGATTTGATAAAAAAGATTTAATTGCCCTAAGATCATCTCAACACTATATTTAAGGCCGATAGTGCTCAGTAGATTTGTCATATGGAACACCACTGGCATATACAGGAAATTTCTGTGGTCATAGGGTACTTGAGCAATTGATGCACAATTGTGACATACAAACTATGGTGCGGGGAGCAGAGAAAGGCACTGGCCTTTCAGGCAGGTGTCATAATGTTTGCAAAGCATGGTCTTTAACCCAACCTCATTCTCTTGGGAACAAGCTTGGAAAATACTCTAAGAATGTGACCTTAATGTTTCTCCTACTGGAAGCTGAAGTGTTCATTTTATGCATTTACTAATTTATGAGTTTAGTGAGAAATTCTTTGTAAAATAAATTCTAGAAATGAGCAAGAACCTGAAAACGAATTCCCTCTGCACAACATGTGTGTATGGTCCCATTAGCAGGCGCACAGTGGGCAATCGATTAGGGAGGGAAAAAATGGCTTTTTTTATGATAATGGATTTTGAGCCTCCTGGTGATAATTTATTTACTAGAAATTTTGCAGAGCTGGCTAGCACGCTGATGAAAACCCTCTGAA
The DNA here is from genome assembly GCA_004027295.1 of Dolichotis patagonum. Classification (NCBI taxonomy): domain Eukaryota; kingdom Metazoa; phylum Chordata; class Mammalia; order Rodentia; family Caviidae; genus Dolichotis; species Dolichotis patagonum. Next base: position 36,192 of record PVJX010010267.1, on the reverse strand, counting down.
CGCGTTCATTTAAAAAGAGGAAAAAAGTGATTTAGCTTGTTTTTCAGAAATACTGTTATTAAATCATTGGAAACATATTGATAAAATATGCCTGAAAGCTGCAGTTGTGTAATTTATAATACAAATTACATTGCTATGGACAAATGGCAATTTAATCCCGCAATTAAGTTTAACAATTTGAATTTCTCTGTTGCATTTTTTTAATAAAAACCTTGAGAGTCATTCAGTAATGCTGTGCAAGGCTAATCAGCAGTACTGGCTTGCTTTAAAAGCATTTCCATCTCTTTTGTGCGTCTTTGTATACACTTATGGTATCTTATCTGAGAAACAAAAGGTAGAACCAAGGTCTTTTCCACTTAACTTCTAACCCCTGTAGCATCCTGAGATAAAAGGGCTGCTCCCATCTCAAATTTCCTTGCTACAGAAAGAAAGAAAGAAAGAAAGGCAATTTGGCCTGGTTCAAAGAATGTGAAATAAATTCAGAATCAGAATGACTTGTGTTTCTATTTCACTGCTATCATGTACTGGCTCTTGGGCACTGCAAAAAAAAATTTTTTTTTCTTCACTGGACCGTCTTTGTTTATTTATTCACTGACTGCTATGTTGCTGATTGAATCTAAGATCTTTTCACAGAGCTGTTTCTCCAACCTTTTTTACAATTAATTTTGGGTTCAATCTCCATAAATTGCTAAACTATGCTAAGCTGAACTTGTGATCCTTCTAACCTCAGCCTCCTAATTCTTAATTTTTAGCATGGAAAAGGATCTGCATCAGAAAGGATGTATAATAGATTAGTTGTATGCATTTTATGCCTGCTTTATATCTATGTTGCATTCCACCTTCAAATAGTGAGATTTTCCAGGTGTTGGCATATTTTGCCAACCACTGAGGGAAAATTTATTTTCTATTCTACTCAACATTTGGGAGTGAAGGGTTTATCAGGGACAAGCCAAATTTATTTCTTCATGTCCATATGTACAATATACTCCTTGGTTTGCAAAGGACATAAATGCTGGGCAGTGAGAATAAAAAAAAAAAGAATTAATTTGTTTATAAGTGTTCTTTTCTGGTTAATCTTATTAATATCTGGCTATGACTCTATTATAGTAATAGAGCTTAATAGGGGCAAATAGGTACCAAAGTAAAGGCTTCTACTCTGGACACCCAGGAATTTAATCTAAATATTCATTTGAAGCAATCGAAAAGATTGTAAGAGACAAAAAAGTATATACGTATATCCTTTTCATATATATATGTATGATCATGAATTGACCATATAGTCTCAAAACTCAAAAGATTTAAATCAATTGACTAAACTAAAAGTCAAAACAAATGAATCAACTATACTGTTGGAGATTTAAACCCAAACATGGAAAAGAATAATCAGACAATAAAATGGAAATATATAGAATAAAGAACAAAATTTGAAAACTATCTCATATAACCAGTGAATATATGTGCAAAAGAACATATTGAACACTTGTAAAAAAATCTTACAAACTAGTTCACAAAGCATATGTTGAAAATTTAGAAGTATACTAAGATCCTAAGACCCTTACAGAGTTAATATGAAAATTATCTTGGGGATCATAAAAAGATAACTAAAATAATAGATACACTGAGCTCAAAATAGTATAATTCATATTATATTGTTCTCAATTTTTGCCTATCAATTACATGAAACCCTAATAAAAATTATAAGCACACAAACATGCACATTCATTTACATATATGCAACATACACACATAAACAGTAAGAAGTAAAATAAATGGGTCAATTTCTGCTTTTTTTTTTGTGCATGTGGTATGGGGATGAATCAAATCCAGGACCTCGAGATCCTAGGCAAGTGCTCTACCACTGAGACAGAAATTATTGAGAAAATTGTTTCACAATTATGCATAGAAATAAACCCACATACTTTCCCTGTAATGTATTAAAAATGGATTCAAAATAAGTCAGTGCTAAATATGAAAGGTAAAAAATAGAAAACTAAAGAAAAACGGGGAAGACTATTTATATGTCTTATGTATGGAGCACAGTCTTAAATAGGATCCAAAATGTTGAGCAATGAGATTTTAAAAATTAAATCTCAGTGTTGTTTTAACTTGCATTTGTGTAATGGCTGGCCATGTGGGGCATTTCTTCATGAATTTATTGGCATTTATGCCTATTCTTCTGTAAAGTGTCTATTCATTCTCTTGCCAATTATTTTAGGGAAATCTTTTAAAAGTTAGGCTTTCTGTAGTTCTTTATATATTCTAGTTCTAAATCCTCTGTTTTGGAAACTGCTAGAAAAAAAATTTTTTTTCATTCTGTAGATTTTCTTTTTACTATGTTGGGGTAAGACCATAATGTTAACTGAAATAAATCAGACACACATGCTTAGGTATCACATGGTTTCTCTTATATGAGAAACCAAAAGTAAAAATAAAAGATAGATTATAGGAAGTGGGAGGACAGATTTTTCTCAGAGAATGGGGATCAAGAAATGGAGTGAAAAAGGAAGGAGGGATAAAGGAAACAAGGATAAAGCAAGGGGGTGGATAGGAGATGAAAAGAGGAGCTGAGAAGTGTTATGTACATGTACCAACTACACACAAGAAATGCAAACAATATGTACTGCAACACGTATAAAACAAAGGCAAATAGATCAAGTGATGGGTGGGCTAGAGAGGGCAGAATGGGAAAGGGTATGAAAAAGAAAGTAGTAAGACGTGGTATGTACATGTACCAACATGTACCTGCAAGATATATAAATACATATGTATGGATAAAAATATTTTAAATTAAAGATTTTGAATAAAGTAATCAAAAAACATCTTTCATTTAACACAGTACCACTGGCACAGTTATCAGGTGAGATGAAAGAGGACAGCTTTGCTATACAAAACTGATGTAAAGTCAGGTCCCATAGCACACACCTGTAATTCCAGTTGTTCAAGAGGCAGAGGTAGGAAGATTCAATTTTGAAGCCAGCTTATGTAACTCAGCTAAACTTGTCTCAAAATGAAAAGGTCTAGGGATATAGCTCAGTTGTAGAATGCCTTCCTACTCCCATGATATAAATAAACAAAATGATGCAAGACTAATATTTTGCTTATTCAAAGATCTCTTTAGATCCACAAGAGGAAAGAGGGAGTTTGTAAGAAAATTAGTTGTCAATAATACAGTAAGCAGAGATGAACAGTAAGCAGAATTGTTAAAAATCTTATAGAGATCTAGTGAAACTATCCTGAAGAAAAAAAATTAAAACTAACATTTTGAGTCATCAGTTAAAACCTATGAGATTAGCAAAAGCTAAAGCTGCATAATTGACCATGTTGGATTAGGAAATGGGACATAGGAAAGTTGAAACACCATCTGTGGAAATGTAAATAATGCAATGTAGTCACATGTCAGAGTAATGTGGCCATATCTAGTGCAGTGAATTATACATACAGTCACTAACACAGCAACCCTTGGACAGGTATCTGGAAAAGTTTTCACATAACCAGGAGGGGATCTGAAGAAAATCATTTCTCTCAGTGCCACTTATGTTTATGTAAAGTTGAATTCCAATTTTATGTCTATCATTAGAGGAACATATATACAAAATGCATTGGAGTCCTCTTGTAGAATACTAAGGAGTTGTAAAAAATACATCACATGACATAACACTGGAATAAATGGAACTTAGACATTATACTCAGTATAAAAATATGAAACTGAGTTTTGTGGCTTGCGTATAGATGTTCCCCCAAAGCCTCGTGCAGTCATGGGGGTGAGCTTCTAAGAGTTTGTTATTGATTCATGGTTCAGTGATGGGAATAAGGGTGTGAGTGTGACATCTGCCCTAGGGTGGGTAGCCTGCATACAATATAAGGGGCAAACAGGCTTGTCTCTCTCTCTCTCCCTTTGCTTTTTTTGTCTTCCATAACCGTAAGTGGTTACCCCTCTGCCACATGCCACCCTGCCTTGGAGCCAGCTGATTATGAACTGAAACCTCTATAAACTGTGAACCAAATAAACCTTTCCTCCCTTCATTTGTGGGTGATAGGTGTTCTGTCTCAAAGAGAAAACTAAGACACTGAGATCTTATAGCACAGTTCACTTACATTCCATGACTCACACAGAGCAGCATCATTTATTACACAGAGTTTGACACACATTTAAGAATATATTTATAACATATTGGCGTGAGTGATCATGACTATGTTGGAATAAGAAAAAGATTGAGGGTGAAACATAAATTGTAATACTTAAAAAAATAGGAGAAAGACAATTCACAGTCCAAGACTGAAGTTAAACCTCGAAATGAGAAATAAGATTAACTTAACATTTTGCTTCCATGGTTAAGAAACAAAGGGAATGACATGAAGGAGAGAGAAAAGAAGAGTGGATGGAAAAAACTAAAGAAACACTTGGCAGTTGTATAAAAAGAGCTCAAATATAATTGAAAATCTAATTGGTAAAATTTAATTGAAAATTGGTAAAAGAAAAGGCTCAACTTTGGCTCCATAAACCAAAGGTTTCTAACTATTGCTAAGTTTGTGAGTGATTGCTAAGTAAGTTATTGCTAAGGTCTAGCCAGTGGTGTATTAATGAAAAGTATAACAAAGAACTATTAAAATAAGAAGTAGTCTATTGGGGGCATCAGGATACAAATAAATAGTGCTACTTTGCCAGCTGAAAGAGAACTTGAGATGCTGGAATCAGGGAAGACTCCTCAGGGCCAATGTGGCCTAGATTTTATTTTCTTGTATTTGGGGCTCAGAATAATTTTCAGGCTTGGTGAATCAGTCAAAGTTCTGTGCTGTGTCAAGGAGAACCCCAGAACTTAAATCTGAAAGGATTTCTAAGTTTATTTTAATGCTTCCCAATCTTGTCTCTGCTTCTGAATTATCTGATAATTTGAAACTGTGAATGTAGTTTCAAACCCTACATCAAGCTTTATTGATGAAAAATCTCCAGGAATATTGATTATGGTTCTGTCCTTTTGTAAATTCTTTGAACGTTTTTAATGTGGCTAGATTGGCATCAGACTTTGCCTTTGGAAAAATCCATCAATTTTACCTTCCAATCAGCACATAGCATATTTCCAACAGTTATCTAGTATCTTCTAAATTCAAACAACAATGAAAGAGTAGCTGACTGTATTTGAGAGGAGAGCATGAGCTTATGTTTTCCTCACTAAACAAGCTTTCTACAAACCCTTTCATGATTAGGTTACCAGTAACACAACTTTATTAGTTGTTGTTTAGGTATATAACTGAGGTCTGTGACATGATAGATACAATATGCCGTATGATTGCTAAGGTCTAGCCAGTGATGTATTAATGACAAGTATAACAAAGAGCTATTAAAAGAAGAAGTAGTCTATTGGGGGCATCAGGATACAAATAAATAGGGAACAGTTTTATTTTTTCTTGGCCTTTGCCAGCAAATGACATTTTGCCTGGAAAAGGTATCAGCTCCTTTTAAGGACATCAATAATAGACATTGAATATTTTAAATGCACATGAAAAATGGAACTATTTTGACAGATTTACACAAACCATATGCAAATGCAATGCATATTTAATGCAAATATACATGTGGTTCTCTTAACTATTTCCTATGTTTCACTGTGCCCTTCAGTAAAATGCTAATGGCTCATCTGTGTCTCTTTATTTTGCTCAGAAATTAGTTGTTAATGTAACTTGTGGTTATCACAAAATGGCTAAAATAAGGAAATGAAAGAAAGGTCTTTAACCTTGAGAATATGATAGTCTATTTGGGGGGTGAATATATATTCCACGACTACCCACATATGTAATATGCCTGAATTACCTGTTTGCTTCATGGCAGCAGGTGAAGAAGCTGTGCTGTATAATCTCTAGGAGGAACTCATCATACTGGCTTTCTGGCATGTACTCAATTGTTCTCACAGTTGGAGGACCTCAGGACCTCCATGTCACTGAGGATAGTGTGCTGCTTTTCAGGACAGCCCCTGGTCTTTGTTTTGAGCATGACTTCTCGGCTCCAGAACCCCCTCAACCTACCAGCACAGCTCCTTCACCCCACTGGTATAGACCTTCTAGCTTCTACCTCTGACCTTTAGGCCTTCCCAGTACAGATCTGTAAAACAGACTGGTGTGAATCCTTCTTGTGGGCTCTAGACCTCCAGATGGATTTGTGGGAGGCATTGTCATGAGCTCTGGGTCTTCATCTGAGTCATGCAGGACATTGTTGTGGGATCTAAGCCCTTGCCTGAATATTTCCTGTCTTTAGTGTTGTGGACAGATTTCCTAAACTTTCTTGTGTTTAACTCTGGGTGACCATCATAAAATAATATTATAAATTCTTTATCCTGATTGCAATTGTTCTCCTCACAATCCCTGACAATAACACTGGCTTTCCTGCCCTCAACCTTAATGTAAGCTCTGTTATGCTGCCTGAATGATCTTTCCAAAATTCATCACTGACCATAGTTAATTCTTCCTTAACTTCCCCTGTATCCCAAATTCTCTGCATAATATCTAAGCCTCTAATAATTTTTCCTTGACAAATTGAATCTTCTGTCATTTTTAAACATTTGTATCCTGTCTTCGGGTTCTGAGCAAAGGTTTGCAATCCTTTTATGTAGCAACAAACTTATATTAATGATTCTTTTACTTTTAATGGCTGCACTGTATCCCATTCCTTGCTCTTAGCTGGTTGGTAGACACCCATGCATTCTTCAGGAATTGACTCAAATGGTCACTCTTTCCCAGTATCTTACCACACTATTTCCCATACTGAGAGAGGTGCCACCTCAATGTGTATATGAGTTCTATGAATAATTCATAATATTTAATTTTGTAACAATGAGCATAAAATAAAATCATACATAATGACCCTACAGTGTACCTTTTTTTGTATGACTTTCTTTTAGTAATAAGCTTCATGCAACTTCTACATCTATTTTGAAAAAAAATATGGTGAACTGATTTAAGCTACAAAAACCTCAGAGTAACAAGATGCTAACTTCTCTATTGCTCTGTTACTTCAATTATTCAGGACTATGAAGAAAGAAAGAATAGTTTTTAGTCATCAATGACATCACCATAGTACCATTGCTATTCCTACCACCAACATCATAGCTCCTAAAGGGCTTTGCCAGAAAGAGCCAGTGTTACCAATGAAGTTGTATTCTATCCCTTGTGTGAGCTGGGGGATGAGGTAGGGAATCATGTGAATATTTATTTCCTGTGTCCTTCACTAGACTATAGTTCTCAAGAGCATGGGAAATGCTTAATTATTTTCTGCTTTTCCAAAACCTAGCAGAAAATCTGGCACATATAAAGCACTCAACGGAATTCTTGATGAGGGAATGAATGAATGAATGAATGAATGAATAAAGGCTGAATAATAACAGAGCAACTAAGCATAGTTCTCATGCTCCATGTATAAGGCTTTATTTTTGAAGATGGTGAGGTTAAGCTGTTGATAGAATTAAATATAAAGGATGCAATCACTGTGGCTCAGATAACAAAAGAAATATTTGTTAGAATTAATGAGAGTTGAGCTAGATCTGACAATAAGTGTGGAAATTAAATAGGCAAAAAATAATGAACTTCAAGCTGATTAAATAGGTAGATACAGTGGTAAGAGCTGTCACTGTCCTGACTTGAAGCGGGAGGCTAGGGTGTAGTTAAAACTAGCTAGGGAAGAAGGCATGAACTCTTAATTACAAAACCCCAGGGCACATATGCAGAATAGTTCCCAAAGCTCTACACATGGACTTCTCCCAAGGACTGGAGCAAGTTTTCCATAGGATGACATAGACATGATGCCAGCGTGGGAAATACAGAAAAAGGTGCAGCTGCTGTTGAGCTCTTGCTGTTGTGTCCCTTCTCAATACCCACGTCATGCTGTAGAGTGTACTCTTTTTTTTTTTTTTTCCTGTACCTGGGACCGCACTGAGCTAAATCCCCGACCCTGTAGAGTGTATGCTTAAGTATTTTTCTCTGTCTTTATTTGACCTAAACTTACTATGCAGAGTCTGTTTTTTCTACCTTTAATAAATGTAAAACCTTATTACTATTTGTGCTTGTTTTGATCAATTATTTGCCCCCAGTAGAAAGAATCTAGAAGTTAACTCTAGGAGACTCCAGGATCCCAAAAGCCTGGTAACAGACTCACTGCCATAAAGACTTTAAGGAACTAACAAAAATTATGAATAAATACAGTACTTGACTGCTTATTTGATAAATTCACATTGACTTGGCATGGAGATCACGTGTAAGAAATTGGTATAGTGGTGTCAGTGTCTGAAGACTTGAACAAATGATACCATAAATCTCCTATTTCATTTATTTCCAAAATAAGGGGGAAATATACTACAAAATCTATTACATGAGCAGAAAATTATGTCTTCAGTTGATCAAAATTGATGTAACAATAGATACTCCAAGGTTTCTGAGAAGCACTTTTAGAATTCTTTTTGAGTTTCTTTCCCAGTTATTGAAATATGGGCATCATGTGCTTGTTATGATTACTTAACCAAAAACAAGAGTTCTGCATAACAGCAAAGAGTAAAAGCTGAAAGTTGTTGAATAAATTGAATTTACAAGGACATGTAGGAAGGTGAAGTATAATTTCCCAAAGAGAAATGGAAGGAATCTAACAGTTCAAAGTCAAGTAGCCTAGAATATTATATGGCCAAAAGAGATTACCTAGATTTTACTTTTCCTTAGAAGAAAAAGTACTTTGAAATACCCAGAAACAATGCTGTTTCTAAGCTTTAGTTCAAAAGTAATTTGTAAAAAAAATTGTTTATTGAATTCCTGTAATATCTCATAAAAATGTTTGTTTTTGTTAAAAGATGGTCATCTAAAGTACCAATTTTAAACAAGGTGAGAATACAGGTAAACATTCAAATAGTGATTATATGTTATTTGCCTTGTTATGATTTGCTCACAGTGCTATGCGAACATAGAATGAATTTTTGTCAAATAGATAAATGGATAAATTGATCGTAAAAGAACAACTTGGATTTCAACAGACCATTGGAAGAATTTAAAGCTTAATATTCCTGACCTATTAACCATCAGCTCAACTATAAAAACATCTGAAACAACCCTATCCATGAAATATGAAGTCTCATTAAATGTAATCATCTACAATTATAAAGATTATTGACTGATCTATTAGCCATAAGATCAGATATAAAATTTTTTGAAATAAAACTATGAAATATGAAGTCTTTTAAGCTAACTTATGTATAATTACAAAGAGTAACTCAAACAGTCTAGAAGAAACATGCATATGGAAAGAGAAATTTCTTCTGCAAATCAAACATAATTTTTAAGATCATGATAATTCAGAGACAAGCTACATTTGGGATTTTTCTACTGTATTCATCCACAATGACCTACGAAATGCTCATGACACACATCCAATCCATATCGATTTCTAGCTTTGTAGAAAATGAAAGCAACACAAAATATGCAAAGAACATCTACATTCCTTCAGGCTAAGATGAGTGGAGCACCTCTGAAATATTATGTAAATACCAGAATGTTTTCTGTGTTACAGGCCATTTAGCTGGAGTTCTCACCACCTTGAGATCTTAGAGAAAGTAAATGGATGAATAGCTGAACCAGATTTATTTTCAGTTTGTTGGGTGAGGTTATAGATAATTCTACCAATGACTTTTTTTGGTTTGTTTTCTTTAATCTCCCACTGGTTTCTCAGGTGTTCAGTTTCCATTACAAAATTATACCACCAGGAATATTCATATTGCTCTGGACATTACATAAGACTTTTCTCTAAAGAGAAAATTCCACTAGGATACAGCTAATCCATTAACTTCTGTTGCTTCCATAATTAATCCTGGTTACTACAGACCAATCTATCATTTTATGAAATGTATTAATTGATAAGATCAGGTAAACATCACTCATTATTGTAAAAACTAGGCAGATCTATATGCTATTGGTCTATGCAAACTATGAATATATCTCCCAAAAAGCAATGTTTTTGAATTTATTTTACTAAACTATTGGACTATCAGCTGGAGTCACTAAAGTATAAAGATAACTCATTTTTTTTCAGATGACCATGATCTTTTAGGGGTTATTGACATCTCTTCAAGAGTCATTAAAATGGCTCCCATGTCAATTATATCACTAGCTCTTTAATGTGAGAAAATAAGCACCCGTAATCCCCTTTGCCACAATCAGGAGCTTGGAAAAAAATCTCAAAACTCTAAGCTGCCCCAAGTTAGCAAAGTCAGCCGCATCTCCTATGATGTGGTATGTGTACTCACTCAGTAGTCCATTTCCATGCTGATAAAAATCTAAGATTTCTGGGCTGGGGCATCTAAGGACAAATTTAGGGTTCACACTTTGGAGAGTTACAGATTGGTTTTTATCAACTGGGAGGTATTCTTTCACAATAGGTGAATCATTCGTTAGTCAGATTTAATACCAGTCCTAAAATTACCTCTATTAGGAGTATTTTTGTTTATAATCATCCCTTCACCATGAGAAACTTCCCTTGGCTGCATTAGCAGCTAAGAGCTGTACTCACACACCTCCCGTACACAGTTAAAATACACTAATGCTTTTCTAAAAATGAAAATCATAATCAAGTGTTTTTCTTTGCCCTGGATAAAATTTCCTCAAGGGAGACAAATTTATTACAAATTACAATTACTTTATCATAGGGTTTTAGATTGTTTTAAAAAATGACTTACTCTAAATTGCATCTAGTAAAGACTACTTAATACAATTAATCATTTGTCTACAAAAATTACTTACTTAAGACTAGAATTTGCTGAAAAGCATCACATCATTTTTTACTTGTGCCACAGAAGGTAATTGCATAATTAGTAACTGGTTTACAGAGGCATGTTTTTCACATAATGCTGATAACCCAGGTCTAAATTGCCCTTTCCATCCAGGATCCCAAGGCACTTTATAAATCATCGTATTTAAGTTGCTACTCACACCTGCTCACACCCACACATAAACTGCAAATGGGGTATAAAGAGGCCATTTAATACCAGGATAACCATACTGCAAAGAATTCTCTACTGGGGTGAAATGCAGCAGTTTTAGCAAATGCTCCAGAACAATAGATACTGGTTGAGGTAAGAAATTAAAATCAACCCTGATTAAAACTATGGTAAGACTGAACTGGAGAGCATGTAATTACTCCCTTGGGCTCTGGCCCAGGTGCTAAACCCTTTCTGTTGGAGAAACTTTTCCTACAGCTTCAACTTGCTTTCAATACTAGAATACTATCTCAACAAAAGTAGAATTTTCGGATATTAAAAGATAACCAGAAAAGTGGTTCCCACATTTAAATCAATCTTAATTATGGTATAAACTATGCCCCAATGAAACACACACACACACACACACACACACACACACACACACACATTTTCCAGAGAATAAAGATAGGAGGGATCAGCAATACTAAACGAAGATTAGTGGATTGACACACAGAATGGATATTGTGGGGAAATTATAGACCTTGAATTCATCTAATCAAATAGCCTTTCTTTTTCTTGTCCTGTACTATATTCCCATGTCACGCATTAGTGGAAAAGATAATCTCCTTTTGAGATCACTCCTAAAATAATAGTGGAATTTCCGGAGAACATCTTAAGAATTTCTACTCCTTTGCTGAAGAAAAAAAGGGAGGCCACGAGGATGGAAATAAGTGCCTAAGATCACACAGTGGTAGATAATTCTCAGACATTGTGATTTTGAAAATTATATGTGACCACAGTCCCTGGCCACCTCAGATAATTTTAACCTCTTTCAAATGTCCACAGTTCAATATTTCTATAGGGGAAAAGCCGAGGGAGATTTGTATACATGTGTTTATGTTGTTTAAAATTTGTCACCTTTCTGCTATATTATTTCTAGGTTCAAAAACCAATCTGATACCCTCAGCTAGCAGATGGTGGGGAGAAAGTGAAAGTACAAAGTGACATGAGGAATAAATTGGAGCGAAACATTCATAATAACTATGATTAGAAGAATTGAGCACAGTTTGTAGGAAAATGCATACTTGCCAAATCCAATTCTACTGTTACTGCCACCTCCCCTTCTACCTCCATAACTGTAACACCCAAGGTTCTTAAACACTTATTTGGAATTAAAATGGATTGTTTTCAGTTGCTTTTTCTGTTGACCCTGGCTAGTGTTTATGTGTGGCTTCCTTTCCCAGTCTCTGTTCTTGCCAGGGAAGGTCATTTGAGAAACAACAGGATTACAAATTGAGCAGAATGCATTTTATGAGTCAGCTTGGTCCTTAACCATGGGCTGAGAGTTCTTAGCATTAAGTCATTAGCCCTGGTGTCTGCTTTTAGAACTCACTACGTCTGGTTATCCCCTTAACAGTGGAAACTGCAGGGTCCAGGCCTTTGCTGCTACTTTGATTTCGCTTGTGTCAAGTTTTCCTTTGCTTTTGCATATGGCTTTTAAATTCTGAGACTTTGAGTAGAATTTTAGAATTGAGTATGGATAAAGTGTTACATTACACCTGATTGTAGCAGCTATGAGTATATTTCAAAGCCCTGTTTTTAAGCAAATAGAGATGAAGTTGTTTTGTATCTGGTCAATTGCTGGAGAGTCAATGAGATTGGGTTGGAATATAACATGTACATGGGCCCTGAGGTACCTCAGCAGATGCTAACCTAAAGAAGGGTAAAAACGCATGTCTGAATATGGAGGAGGTTCTATTCCTCCAAAGAATAACATGCACAGCAGCCTAGCTGGCAGTATTTAGCACATTTTTACCAGCAGGTGAGAGCTTAATTAATATAGCTCTGGTTGAAAGTCAAAAATCATTTTGCCTTCAGCAGGATGAAAAAAGGCATTAATTAAATAAAATTTATGCCTGCTTTTACAGATGCTTACTGCGGAATGGATTATAAACAAGAATGCTGATATTGTTACAGATACAGGGAGCGTAGTAAATGCTTTGGTTATCAAATTTTATTCTAGAGTTATCATGAAATTTCTTTAACTTTGCACCATTAAATAGAATTTAAAAATATACAAATTATTTCTCCAATTCTAAATTATGGGCCCAGTAATCTTTTATTTTTATGTTAGTAACATCTTTTATTTGATAACCAATACTGTACTTTGTTTTTTAGGAAGTGTTATCACTCCCATTTTGGGATCAGCTGTCATGTATGATAGACTTGAACATACAGTTATGTGTTTTTCCTCTTTTGAATTTACACTTGGCAGAACATATTTACAAAGGTATGTCAGAAATAAAAGATTGGATTCACAGCTGGGGCTGGTTGTGCATGCCTGTAATCTCAGCACTATGGGAACTGAGACAAGAGGACTGCAAGTTCAAGCCCAGCCAGGGCAATTTAATGACTTATCAAGACCTTGTCTCAAAATAAAATAATAGAAAAACACACAGGGTTATGTATTTCTCAGTGACCTGTCTCTGGATTCAATTCCTAGTATAGCAAAACAAGAAAAAAATGAAGTTACAATTCAATGTTTTCACCACCATATCACACTACACTCTTATTTTCTTTTTTCTGGCTGGAATATAATTCCTTGATGAGCTCTTAAAATCTTTCATATCTGTATCTATCAAATTTGCCATTATGCTCCTGACATTGGAGAGGTACCTAAATTAATGTGTGTCAAGTGCATAAATGTAGGTGGAAGCAATGATCTTCAGAGATCCCATTAGTACTATTCAATATGTGAAAAAATGATTGTGTAGGTAGTTATTTTTTCTTAAAAGGATTATGAGAAGGATAATTTTTTGTACAAGGGACACAGTGTAGATAAAATTCATTCAAAATATTTACTGAAGCTTATCTATTGCAGGCACTGGGCCAGATGCAAGGAAATACAAGACTGTATAAGGCAAATTCAAAAACTTCCCTTTACATTTTCCAGTTTAACTGAGAAGACATAAAATCCTGGGAAAATCTGTCCCCATTAAGGAAACAGAGGGTTGCGGTAATGGTGTGCTGGAATCACCTCTTCTTGGAAATGGCTACTACATATTTGCTATCAATATTCGGGTATTTTGAAAGTTAATTATAAACTCATTATTTGCTTGAGTTTGACCACAATGGCAGAGAAATCAACAAGCACTACAAATCTGGGACCTTCGGTTTTAGTCAGGGTGAACCAGATTACTAGCCTACTATTTGCTATTACAACAAATACGGCTAACCACTTCTCTTCATGTTCCTTTCTCACCCAACATGACTTTCTCCTTTAACATATAAAAATGTGCTAAACATGGAAAAATGTATGATTAGAACTTTTTAACTTTTTAAATAAAATATGACAAACAAAAAAAATGTGTTATTCTTTGCTTTAAAATGCACCTTATCCCAAAACAGATAAAATGAAACATAACTATGTTTAACCCATGCATAATGCCTACATGTAATTGTGCTCCATAAATGAACATTGACTTGAATTGAATCAAATAAAATTGAAGCAAATAAAACTGGATTAGATTGAATTGAAATAAAGAGTGGACTGATTTAGAGTCTGCAATGCAAGAAGCCTTTTTTCTCATTGAAATAAAACTACCTTTAATACTAAATAAAGTACCTTCTTTTGTGAAAAATCATTTGTGTTATTGCTTACAGAGATATGTAGACCTATTATAAATGGTATACTCTTTTCATGAATTGGCAATACATTAATTATCAGTGCCAATTTATATCTTCGATTGCAAAGAATCTTTGTTTATAATTCTAGAAAGAAATATACATGGAATTTAAATTGATTTTTTTTAGTCTATACATTGTAACTTACTTGAACTTCACTTCTCTTTAATTGACTGAAGTTGATCTATGATCTTGATTTATATCCAATGACATGGTCTATAATTCTGCTTTTCATAATCATTTTTACTTCATGTCACTATTCTCAGTGAATAACAGATCCTGTGACACTTCCTACCATGGTGTGGTAGATATGAACAAAAATCACTGGGTTTGGAAGTCTTGGATTTGAATTCTAACTCACAGAGTTTAGTTACATTATTTGCCTTTTCTAAGCCATGAGTTCCTTATTAGTAAGTGTAAAGTGGTAGCTATATCTCAGAATTATGTGATGATGGTATGATGAGGTGCATGTAGCACATAGATGGTTGTTCTGCTGTGTGACTATCAGCTCTTTATTAATATTACCTCTGTAAGTGCAAGCAATAATGGAGAGCAAACCAGAGGACTACCTTCAATATCCACAAAACAGCTAACGACAGAGCACAAGAACCATTGGGTGCAATCTAAAAATTTAGAACTAAGACAGTTATAAAAATGATATATTATTTTTAATTATACTGCATTACTATTATGTAACCATAATTGCCAATATATATTAGATATCTATCATGTGGTGACACTTTTCCAGTGTTTTCATGTGCATTAACTCATGTAATCTTCAATATAACCCTCTGATATAGATACTCCCGCTCATATTCTCATTTACAAATGTGGCAACTGGACCAAAAATAAAGCTGGCTCCAAAGTCTCATCCAATTAAGTGATGGAGCCAAAATTTGAACTTTAAATGTATCGTCCTTATAGACCTTATTCTAAACTGTTTTCGAGAAATGTTTAATATTTATAACCATTTTGCCATGCAACAATATTATCATTATTTTATAATGCGATAATTT
Organism: Dolichotis patagonum; assembly: GCA_004027295.1. NCBI lineage: Eukaryota > Metazoa > Chordata > Mammalia > Rodentia > Caviidae > Dolichotis > Dolichotis patagonum. Next base: position 20,549 of record PVJX010010267.1, on the reverse strand, counting down.
TCCTAGGCACACATAGGTAAAATAGCTGTCAGAAGTTACTCAGCTAGTAAACGACAGAGTTGAACTCAAACCTAGGCAATCTGACTCAAGAGCTACATTGCTGTGGCAGGCTCCAGTTAAAAAGAGTGTCACCAGCTGCACTGGAGAGCTCATATTCATGGTTGAAATAACTATGATGCTTATGCAGCAGACTTCCAGGAGATGCTTTCATGTTACAAAATCATTCCACAGTGTTAAAATTCCCCTCAATCTAGTATAACCTGGGCTGTGCTTTCAACAGTACTTTCCATACAGAGATATATTTGATTATCTGAATATTTCAATTCTTATGACACAGCTACATATATCAATGAAAATTAGTAAATTGGCACTCTGGATTTATGGATCATTCTCTTGTGAGTTTGATTAATGTGAATCATCTCATAGGAGATCAAGTTCTGAATCTGCAGGATTTTGGTCATATTCTATATAGAGGTCAATTCCCTAAAGTAATAATCTATGAGACCAGTATGTGTCCAATACTTTTTTTTCATATTACATTTTCCCTCTAGTTCTCAATTAGCTATAAAAATGCAAATCCTTTTTCTTATTTGCATTGTTACCACCAGGATATTTAAAGGGAAAGTTTTTGAAAGATTTTTTTAACAAGAACTCAACTTCGCTTTGTTAGGTTTCTTTATGTCTTATTGGATAAGCTGGAACCACTGCTCAAAACATGCGTTTTGGTTGGTCGACTGCTTTTAATCATGTACATTGTCTCTGGGCCTTGGCACAGGAATTTAATCTCTAGTCCTAAGGATTTGTTTTGAAGTGACACAACCTTTTGCTAAATTCTAGAATTGTCCTCCCTCTGAAGTCTGCTCTCCATCTGTGTCCTGAAGTTGAAAGCTCGCCCCTCCATCTGCTAAACTCAGTAAAGACTATAGCACCCAGCAGCAGGTAGAAGCAATGCACTGACTCAGAACTGAGTCCTGAACATGACTCTGGCATCTCTGCTGCAGAATTGACTGTGTTTGCTGACTTTCCCCCTTCTATCTCCAGGGAATAAGAGTGAGACACATGGTAGGGGACAAAGGGAAGGGGTCTAACTAATTGAAAACAATGATAGCATAGAAGTCATCAGTCTTTTGCCTGTGTAAGGATGGATTTGCAAAATGAGAAAATGAAAATGCCACAGTTACAGCTCACTTCCAAACCCTAGTTGGACCAGAGAATATAGAAATACATATACATATACCCACCACAACACAGCTCTCAGAATCCCAACACAGAAACTTAGAGGATAAAAGTCTCAGAGGCCAGATTATTGATTTATTGCATGGAAATAATAGAGTCATAAGTGAATAGAAATGAAATGTCAAGTGATCATTTAAGTATTACAGGACTAAAATTTAATGTTTCTGCTAAAAAATAATTTTTCTTAAGGCAACAATTTGAAACACCATTTTTTATTCCTGAAATACCTGAATCACTTATTAATTAGGAACTTGGGATGTGTCAGCACATTCATGCTGTCTTTTCCAGCTGTTTGACTTTTTAGAGTCATAAATTGTTCTTGTGGTCTTATCGTTGAATAAAGGAAATTGCTTCTGAACACCTCAGGAGCATAAATAAAGCAGGCATATTCTCTTCCCTCCTTTCGACTATAACACATTTTCACACCATGGATGTGTTTTCAAAAAGAACTGTTTTGGTACAAGTTCTTCCAGTGAAAGATCAGTAGATGGAAAACAAAGGAGGAAATAGCCTGAGGAGAAAAGGAAAATTCTTTTGCCCTTCTATGCAATTTCTCTTGAATTTAGCCATTATGTAGAAAATCACAGGCTTAAGTACTATTTACTGGTTATTCACACTTCAGAAAGCATTTTTTGCCATTTTCTCTCTTTTCCACTCTCAGAGCTTGGCTTCCTCCTGCACCCCTGCCACAGTACCCCAACTTCCACACTGCTTCAGGTACATTTTCCCTTCAGGCTGTAGGTAGGCAGTGACTTGGGTTACCCTGAATGGTCTAGGGTTTAAAATTTTAGTTTGAGCTAACTTACTTTATTTACTTTTCCACTAATGTATTCACCTCCACCTTTTTCTTGCCTCAAAACTTCATCTCCGTGATATTAATATGTAATTTCACGTCTATCTTTTTTTGTTCCTTCTACTACATTCTTCCATTCTTTATTTTTAAGTGCCACTAACAGCACTTCGGATATCAATAGGTATGAATATATTTTGGATTTACATATGAATTCCATTTAGCTATTATCTACATAAAACGTAGGGATATTTAAAATATGCTTTTGGGCTTGTAAATCCCGAGAGGGCAAGAGTTACTAGCAGTATAATTAGATCGTACAACAGAAAGCACAATATCTGTATTATATAAATATCTTTCCATAACAATGAAAGTGAGAAAGGAAAAATAGAGTTTGGAGGCCTAACAGAAGATAATGACTTAATGAAGAGTTTGACTTCTGCCTCCAGGATTATTTCCATTTTCTTTCTTTTGTTTTTTTAATACCTTCTTTCTCCCTTTTCTCTTTTCTATCACATCAATAATTTTTCTTTTCCTCTCTGTTGCCTATACCTTATGTTAGTATCTTGTTTATTCACTCTCACAACTCGTTCTACTTGTCCTTTCTGGGTTTCAGGACAATGTAGGTTACAGCTCTTTGTCACTTCATGGAGGGACAATAGCACTGAAAACATGCTTCTACATCTATGCTTGCAAACATCACTTTTTTAGAGCAAGACACTAGATTAATATCTTTTTTTGGTAAATAGTTTAGAATTGAATATTGAAAAATAGTAACTTAGAAAATGCACGTATATATTTTTATTTGTAAATTTATTTTAACCATTTCTGATATTATCAACACTCACAACTCAGCCTAAATGTTAAATTGCTAGCAAAATACCACCTGACAACTTTATCTTCATCCATGCTTTTATATTTTATAACTTTTATGACTGGAAATCAGAAAAACAAAGGGTAAGATTGAGATTGCTTTTGCTGAATGCACTATCTCTGTAGTAAACTGTGTAAGCTTTTCAACCTTTCAAATCTTTCCTAGTTTTCACAATGGTACTCTAAATATTATAGATATAGTATTATAATACATAGTATAGTGTAGTATAGTATAGTATAGTGTAGTATAATATAGTGTAATGGAAACAGAAGCCCAAGTTAAAATCTCAAGACTGCCACTTCCTAACACTACTTTGTACAAGAAATCACATATTTTAGAGTCCTTATCTATATTTTGGGATAATCATATACATTTCAGTGGTTGCTAGATGACTAAAACAGAACAAATATAATCTCTGACATTTGTAAGCACATACTTAATATTAGTTTTTGTTCCTAGATAGAAATGGTTGGTTAGTTTTAGTTTTCCAATATTTTTGTATGAGTCACAATAAGAACATAAACATATTTAACACTAAGATACAAGAAATTACATACTGTATTCCATATAGAGAGAGTAGTCCTCTGACCATAGGTAAATTAAAAATCAATAAGAAGATAACTGGAAATTTTCAGTATATTAAGATGCTCATCAATGCATTTTTAATTACTCATGGATCAAAAAAATATTGCAATGTAGCCAAGAGTAATCATGCATAAGCCCAAAAGTAAAGGAGACTGCAATAGGAGGACTGAAAATTTGAGAACCACCTGGTCAATTTAATGAGATCCCATCTCAAAATTAATAAGAAGGTATATATCTCAATGTTAGAAAGCACCCAAGTTTGATCATCAGCATTAAAAAAGAATTGCAATGCAAAGTTAAGAACATATTTAAGTAATAATGAACATATAACACTTGAAAATCTTATGAAATGCAGTGAAACTTCTATTGATGAACCAAGTATTCACTTAGGTTCACTCACTAAAAGCAGAAAAATTAAATACTAATGATCTACCTATCCCACATGCAAAGAAATAGTAAATTAAAGACATACGGAGAAAATTGCAAACATTTAAAAAGTTATTCTAAAATGAAAGATTCAAAGAATATAAGAGGGGTTAGACAAGTTAAGATTATTTATTTTAAAAAGCTTATAATATTTATATACGGAAAAAAGAAATGTACACATAGCTAATATTAAGTTAAAAGTAACAGATGTCAAACAGATACTGAGGTGATATGAATGCATTAAAATAGCAGTATTCTAATAATTTAGTTTTACATAACTGAATGTCAGATTCCTGGGAAAACATAAGTTATAAATTGAAAAGTTATAGTGGTGGCACATGCTTGTAATCCCAGAATTTGGGACCCTGAGGTAGGAAGATTGCCATGTGTTCAAGGCCAGCCTGGACTACATGGTGAGAACCTATCTCAAAACAAATACATAAGGACTGGGGATTTAGCTCAGTGGCACAAGCACCTACCTGGCAAGTTCAAGGTCATGAGTTTGATCCCCAGTATCCCCCCGAAAAGATAAAACAAAATTAATAAATATATAAGAATGTGTAAAACTGATTAGTTTTTAATAACATTTCTTCAATTAAGAAAAAAAGGTTCCTTGAAATAGCTTACTTAAGGATTGGGACAAAAAATATACAAGATGACTGGCATAAAGTACAGTATACTACCACAATATACAAAAATGTACAAAGCACAAATAAGGAAAATTTTTCCATTTACTCATATGCCAATGGATACAGTATCCAACTTCATGAGTTTCCCATGGTCAAATGTGGCAAAATATGAGCAAAAAAGTAAACAAGGTGATATTACATTATCATCTAATTATTAAGTATATATCTATTATTATGTATTCAAATATATATATATATATATATATATATATATATATATATATGCCAAATATATATACACTGGTTAAATACATGAGACAGGATAGACACATCTCTTGTACACCTGCAAATACTTTGCCCACCAGGGGATGATATCATTTTCTTTATAAGCAGACCATACATTGAGGGCAAGAGTGATATTTTCATGCAAATCCTTGAGACATACAGTCTCACATCAGGTGATCGGTGTCGGCACCAACAGGGACAAGAGGCACTTGCAGTGTATGCCTTTCGTAAGATGTAAGAAGAAAGACTCACTTTTGGTCTTTCTCCTAAAGATGTATTATGCTAGTCTAATCATCAGGAAGGACACTAGACATGCACAACTTTATAGAGATATGCTTGCAGTTGCATTTCAATGTGGTTTTTCTAATACATGTATATAACATACTTTGATCATATCCATCTTGAATTACCTTCCTTTATGCCCAGTTCCCATCCATTTATTCCCAATTCCTATCCATTTATTCCCTTCTTCTTGTCTAATAATAATTTCCTTTCTACTTTCGTGCCATTTTTTTCTTTAATTGTATGTGTTAGGTAAGAACTGTGATATTTATCTTTTTGAGTCTGGCTTATCTGCTTACTTTGCTTAACAAGCTGATATCTAGATTCAGTTATTTTCTCACAATTGGTATGATTTGAACCTTCTTTATGGCTGATACTCCACTGTTCTTAGGTATCATATTTTCTTTATCCAGTCACCTGCTGAAGGGCACCTAGACTGGTTCCATATCTTGGCTATTGTAATTTAAAATAAATGTGAGTCTGAAGTTAAGTTTTAAGATGCTAACTTTAATTCCTCCAGGTACCTGACAAATTCATATATTTATATAGCTGAGTCATATGCTAACTCCATTTTTATGAGGATTCTGCCTGCTCCTTTCCACAGTGGTTGTTCTAATTTACATTCCCATCATAATTTTTGTTTTCTGTATTGCTGATGATGGCTATTCTGTCTGGGGTAAGATGGAATGCCAATGTGTTACTGTTTTTCTCGTACTGAAGATCAATAGTAGGGTCACACTACCACTGAGCTACATCCTCAGTTTATATATTTATTTTTTAACTTTCAGTTTTTAGGGATAGTCTTGCTAAATTGCCCAGACAGGATTCAAACTTGCAATCCTCAGGTCTCAACCTCCTTCACTGCCAAGATTCCAGGCATGTGCCACTACTTTTGGGATAGTTTTGATTTACAATTTTCTAATGGCTAAAAATTCAGAACTTTTTTTGTATCTTTATTTACTACTTGTACTTAGTCTTTTGAATAGTGTCTATTCAATTTATTTGGCTATTTATTGATAGTGCTATTTGAATATTTGGCATTAAATTGAGTGCTTTATATATTCTAGATATTAATCCTTTATCAGAAGAGTAACTGGCAAAGATTTTCCCTACTCTGTAGGTTATTTTGCACACTACTGGTTCTTTCCCTTGTTGTGTAGATATTTTTCTATTTCATGTAGCCCTGTTTGTTGATTTTTACAATTATTTACTGTGCTGTTTGAGTCCCATTTCAGAAACCTTTACCTGTGCCTGTGGCTTTAAGTGTTTTCCCTAATGTTTTATTCTGATAATTTCAGTGTTTCAGACCTTATGGCCAGGTCTTTGATCCATTTTGAATTAATTTCTCTACTGGATGAGAGATAGGTATTTAGTTTCAGTCTTTTTCATATAGATATCTAGTTTCCCCAGAAACATTTATTAAAGTGGTTGTCTTTTTTCTGATGTATATTTTTGGGTCTTTTGTTCAGAATCTTGTAGTTTTGAGTTTGTTTCTGTATCCTTCATTCTATTCCATTGGTCTACATGTTTATTTTTGTAGCAGTGCTATGTTTTTTTTTTACTATGATTTGCAGTATAATTTAAAATTTGGTATTGTGATACCATCAGCTTTGATACCTTCTTTTTTAGAATTTCTTTGGTATTAAATCTTTTGGGTTTTGATACAAATTTTAGGATTTTTTTCCTAGATCTATGAAGAATATCATTGGTAGTTTGATAGGGATCACATGAAATCTGTAGACTATTTTCAGTAATATGGACATTTTAACATTAGTTCTGCCAATCTATGAATATAGGAGGTTATTCCATCTTTTAGAATTTGATATAATTTCCTTTGATTGTTCTATAATTTCATTACAGAAGTCTGTCACTTCCTTAGGTTAATATTTTGAAGATTTGTTTTTAATATTTTTTAAGAGATCATGAATGAAATTGTTTTCTTAATATTTTTCTAAGCTAGTTCACTATTGGTATCTAGAGTAGCTACTGATTTTTCTAAGATTGATCTTATAAACTTTTCCTTTGGTGAATTTTTTATCTCCTCTCTAAATCTTTTGGCAAAGTCTTTAAAGACTATAAATATAGGATCATATCACCTGCAAAACAAAGTATAATTTGACTTCACCCTTTCTATTTGTATTCTGTATCTGTCTCTGTCTTGCTCTGGTTAAAATTTTAAGCACCACAGAGTTAAATAGGAATAGGAAATGTAGACATCTTCATGTCTCAGTACTATTTTAGAGGAAATGTTTTCACACTTTTCTCTATCCAAAATGATGCTGATTGTATGGTTATCATGTACAGTCATTATTATACTGAAGTATAATCCTTTCTTCAAAGCTTTAATCATGAAGAAATACTGATCTTTGCTAAAGTTAATTTTCACACCATTGAGACCATCATTTGATTGTTATTCTTAATTCTATTTATGTGGTATATTACTTCTATCAATGAGCATATATTGAACCACTTTGCATTTCTGGAATGACCAACTTGATTACAGTATATAATCTTTTTAAAGTGTTACTGAATTCTGTTTGAAAGTATTTGGTGAATGGTTTTGCTGTATGTTCACCATGGATATTAGTCTGTAGTTCAGAGTACTAGAGCAATAATGAACCCATAGAAGGAGTTTGAAAATGTTCTTTGTCCCTTATCAGAATATTTTGAGAAACACTGGCATTTATTCTTTAAAAATCTGGTAAAAGTTAGCAGTACCTGTGGCTTCAAGTGGCTTCAACTCATTTAGTTCTAGACTTTTTTGGTTGGGACTATTTTTATTGCTACTTCAATCTCATTACTTTGTATTAATTTTTTTAGGTTTATATCTTCTTGGTTCAATTTTGGTGGAATAAATGTGTTTTGAATTGTATTCATCTCTTCTACATTCTTCAGTTTATTAGAATATAGACTTTCAAAAAGACCCTAAATGATTCTCTGGGTTTCTGTGGGGTCTGCCCTTTTTACCACTAAATGTAGTGATCTGGAAATTCTCTCTCTTGATTAGTTTGCCTAAAGGTTTATCAATCTTGTTTATCTTTTAAAAGAACCAAGTTTTTGTTTTCTTGATCCTCTTTGATGTTTTTTAGTCTCCTTTTCATTAATTTCAACTTTTGTATTTATTATTTCATTATTTCCTTTTAGTTTTATGTTGGTTTTTCTTGCTTTTCAAATAAATTGTTTGCTTGGCTACTTTTCTCTCATTGCTGAAACAAAATATCTAACACCCAAAATTAGGAAAGGAAAGGTTTATTTAGCTTATAGTTTTTGGAGGCTTCAATGCCTACTCAGTTGGCTCCAAGGCACAGTGGCATGGCTGAGGAGCAAACGATTCATGGTGGCCACAACCAAAAAGAGCAAACAGGACAAAAGAAAGGCATGCCTCCTTCCTTCCTTTTTATTGTATGTGGGTTACCTGACTCTGGGCTGGCGCAGCACTCATGCCACCAATCCCAGTGCTAGACAATGAACCAATAACAAATGCTAGACTCAGCTTCCCTGAAAAGGCCCAACTCTTATGACTGCATGAGACTTGGGGGGGGGCATTTAAACAAATCACAACATTCCACTCCTGGCCCTTCAAAGACTCATGTATGTCCTTTATGCAGAAGACATTGAGTCCATCTCCAAGAGTTTCCAAAGTCCTAACAGTTTCAGCATTGTTGAAAATTTCAAGTCCCAGGACCTAAGGCAAATTCTTAGCTGTAACCCTGTACAAATGAAAACAAAATTAAACACTTTCAGTATTTAATGGCACAAGATAAACATTACCATTCCAAATGGTACAAAAGGGGAATACAAAGGAATGGAACAAAAGAAAGTCCAAAATCCAGCAGGGCAAACTTTAATTTCTGAAGTTCCATGCTCAGCATCGGAAGCAATCTAGTTATGAATTTCAAAGGTTTTGAGTGACTCCACCCCCGTCACAATTCTGGTGGTTGTAGCTCCCACAGCTTCTCTCTTAGGCCAACTCTTTACAGCTTTCCTTAGATGATCAACACTCCTGGCGTTCCCAAACTTCTGGTGTTTCCATTGCACCTTTGGGTTCACATTCACAACATCACACACTGCCTTCTCAGGGCACACTGCCTGGCCTCCCAGGCCTTCTGAAATCAAGGTTGAAGCTATCTTAACCTCAGAACTTTTACATTCTGTATATGTCTAAAACCAATGTCATGTGGATGATGCCAAGGTCTACTGCCAGCTGGAGCAGTAGCCAGGCTTTCCTCTCTGGTTGCTGTAGGGGTTGAGTGCCTGTATGCTGAGCACTCTGAACCTAATTGTGAGGAACAAATTCTCTATCCCAACACCATTCTGGAACTTCGTGAGGCCACCACCATTTTGAATCATTCTGTGGCCTCTACTGCCATTCTGGGACATAGAACTCTGTGGTTTTCTCCTCAAACCAAACTCATTTACTTTTACAGTTATGAGGCTATAAAGCAGGGCGACCCACTGCTTCTCATGATGACTCCAGACTTTTTTATTTTTCTGTTCCTTTCCAGCAATTGCAATATCAGCTTTAGCTTTATAGTCCACAGTTTTACTGAAGCTTCCTTTCTGGCCAAACTCACAACATTTCAGATCACCTTGCTGGACTCTTTGCTTTTGACTTACAACATACATCTGGCTAAAAGACCCCAACAATAGCCATTCCACTGCCTTGACATTTGACTGCCTAGAAATTTCTTCTGCCAGATTAATTAGTCCACTGTCCTTAATCTCATCTCAGGCAAAGTCTCTGGACATGAGGAAAAATGCAAATAAACTTACTGCCAAGCCATAACAGACATCATCTGGAGTCTGAAACCAATGCAGTCCTTCTCATCAGAAACCTCCTGAAGCTGATCTTTACTGGTTTTCTGGTCTTCTGGTTTCTGACTAGAATCTCCCATGCAGAAAAGCCTAAGATGTCCCAGCTCTAGTCCTTCAGGTGACATCTTTGAATCTTTCCAAACTCTTCCCACAAGCCATTTACAAAGACTCTTGAACCACATGGTCAGGTATAGTGGCAGCAACAACTCCACTCCACTGATACCAAATTCTGGCTCAGTTATTTTTCTCTCATTGCTGAGGCAAAATACCTGACACCCAAATTTAGGGAAGGAAAAGTTTATTGAGCTTACAATTTTTGGGAGTTTCAGTCTATACACAGCTGGCTCCTAGGCAGGGCAGAGTGGATGAGGGGCAGCCCACGCAAAAAGAGCAAACAGGATGAAAGGGAGAAAAGCATACCTCCTTCCCTCACTTCTACTGCATGCAGGTTATCTGCCTCTGGGTGGACGCAGCACTCATGCCACCAATCCCAGCTAGACAAGAAACCAATCACAAATGCTACAGTCAGCCACCTGGAAAGGCCCACCTCCCATGATTGTTTGAGGCTTTGGGGAGACATTTAAATAAACAATGACAGTTGTGATACATCATTAGATTATTTACTTAATATCTCTAATGTTTTGATTTAAGGACTCATGGTTGTAAACATCTCTCAAACTATTTTGGCTATAGAGGAGTATTTTTAAAAATACTTAACTTATAATTCTCAAAGCTCATAATCATCAAAAATAAGAAAGTTGGAGAATCAGACAAGCAAATAATAAAGTGTAATGATCCTGATATATATTGTGATATCAGGGATGGAATTCTGAGTAGTTGGAGAAAACTAAGAAAATTTCCATGAAGTATGGTATTTGTCTTAATTAAAATTCCACCATTACCACCAAAGAACATGTTTATTTGTTTTTTAAATACAGGGGTTGCTAAGTATGATGAAATTTACACAAAAAGTTAAAAAAATGTTATATTTTGTAAAGAATTTATTTCTTCTCAAGACTGATAATAAATACAGATCTATCTACTGATGTTTTATTAAACATTGGAAAAATTTTCTACTTAAGGCCATAAAGCCATAAATTCTTAAAAAAGAATAGGAAAAAAGAAAATATTATAATTTTCAGGCAAAGCAATTGTATATGAAAAAATCCAATAGCTTATAGATATAAATATTATTTTAAACATATAACTTTAGTAAAGTCTTTATGTATAAGGTCATACAAATACAAAACAAATATATAATACATAAATAGAAAATAGAAAATGAAATACATTTTTTCAGTGGGGAAAATATCAACTCTGCAGGATTACCTCCATAGAGTATTTCTGCACAGATGTTTATCAGATTGTTGAGAAAAATTGAAAACAACTAAATCAGGGAACAAGCCCTACTTATGGATTTAAAACCCAGTATTGTAAAGTTGTAAATTTTCCTCCAATTACTCCACTGAAGTTCAGTGTAACTGCAGTTAAAATTATAGCAGGTGTGTATGCATATGTATGTGTCTGTGCATGAACACACATACAAGTGTATGTGAAAATTGAAAAGCTAGCTGAAAACTTTATATGAAATACCCACAGCTCAAAAGTGCCAAGAAGTGTCATCAAAAACAAAGTCATAAACCTATGTGATTACATATGAAGACTTATAAAAACAGCAATTAAGACCTTGTATTATGAAAATGAGAAATAGGTCAGGGGAGAAAAAAAAATCCACAGACAGATTTAACATAAATGGAGAAAAGATCAACTTCAAAAAAAAGTATTACAGCAATACAATATACACAATAAAAACAAATGAATCTTAACTACTTTACCATATAGAAAGACTCAATTTTGATTGGATTGTGGATTAAAAATAAAAGTAAAATAAAAATAAAAGTAAACTTCTAAGAGCTAAAATAACCTTTAACATGTTCATGACCTCGGGGTAAGAAAGCACTTATCAAAGTGAACCACTAAAAGCATGAATCCTGAAGAAAAAGATTGAAAATTGGATTTCATTTTATCAAAAGCTATCAATAAGAAAATAGAAAAGCAAGCTACAAAGATGGAGAATTCATGTAACTGACAAAGGACACGATCTTAACTGCAGTTGCTACATAATAAGTTACTCTGTCATTCAATGAGAAAATACTGTTTTAACATACTGTGCTCATGTAGTTGGTTGCTCAAAATTTTGAAATGACACAGAGGACATGTCCTTATCCTTAATGTCTTGAACCTCCACTGAAAAGATTGAAACATAGAGTCACTGGATGGACAGGGGCTGCAGTTATCTGGAGAGTGCTTCACTCATGGGTCTGGTGTCTGCACTAGGATGGTAATGACTAATTGTGACCCCCTTCATACTCACACATGTGTTTTTCATTAAACTCTGGGCAATAGAAATTTCTTGTGTGATGGCTCAGGGCTTTGCTACAAATATTTCACCAAACATAGCAGAAGCTGTATCACTCATCATTTAAAAATTAGTCCAATCTGAAGTCATGGTGTCTGAAAGTGACAATATGGTATTAGTTTCACTATATTGTATCATGATGTATTGGTCACAATACTTATAAATTGTCTTACAATCTATGAGAGAAGATGTAGCTCCTCTTAAGAAAGAAGGAATAGCAGTGCAATATATATATATATATATATATATATATATATATATATAGTGTTTGAATAAGTGAAATGTTTCTTGTATATCAAATAACTTATATAGCCAACATTTTGTGGATACCCATATGTATCATTGCATTTGAGGAGTTAATGAATCCACTAGCAAAAGCTAAATTAAATATAATGGAGTTAATTTAAGATTTATTTAGAAGTAAAAGCAAAAATTTCTGCAGCTAAATGTAAAGTCAATGAAAATATAACATTGAAGTTATACCAACAAAATCAGAAAATCCTTCTATACTATCATGAGCATTCCAACAATTTTTTTTTTCATGTGAAACGTTTTAGTGGAACATTTCATGAGGAATGTTCTAGTGTTGACACATGGTGAGTAGGAGATAGAATTCTTAATAATATACACATATGCTCAGCAAACTGTAATAATGTTTTTAACAATTTAGGAATATATTTTATGGACATTTTAAATAACTCTATGATTTTGCAGTGACTTTTATAGCAACAAAGTGTCTGGAATTTGGGATCATTTATCCAAAGAAACAAAAGATTTGTATTTTAGAGATAATTTAGTGGTTACCACTGATTTATGGTTAACATTAGGTCTATAACTGAGGAATTGCTATTTCAGATATAGAGATCATCATGCATAAGGCACAAAAGGGAAATAAGATGGAGGTAGCCTAATTAAAGTAGTCTGTGTGCTGGAAATGAGTGAAAATTTTAAATTTCTTATGTAAGCTAAAAGGACTGTGAAAGACTGGGTCATAGGTGGAAGGTCTTTGATTGCATGCACTGGGCCTTGAGAATCGTGGAAAATTCTTAATCAGAATAAAAATTGTGGAATGTGTGTTAAGGACATTCACAGGAGGATGAGTGCAGGTTAGATGGAAGATAGATTCATAAAGGCATGTAACCTTGTGAAAAGCCTTCCTAGCTATTAGACACTGCAAAATGCTTGGAGCATGGTGATCACACAAGGACTTCAGAGAAATGGTGGAAGGAATCTGTTAGAAACAAATGAGAGGAAAAGAAAGAAAGAGTCAAAATCTAACAGAGTGGGGGCATAGTGTTTCTATTTCAATAAATAAAGTAAGAAAATACAGTGTTGGTATACGAACTTAATTTTTTATGTTTTGGGGGAAATTGTTTTTTATGATTTTACATTTATATTCATGTGGGGAACATGGCCATGATTGTGTGTGTCACCCAATGTGAAGAAGAGAATAGAAGCAAAATTTTGCCAGATGCTTTTGTTTGTGTACCAAATAGTTTGCAAACAGAAATGGTGAACATGGTACTACTGAATTATAAATGGAATCCTGCTTATAGCACAAGATATTAAATTTGTGATAACTCTGGAAATTCAAATAAATATACGTTTTAAGCTAGCAGAATAACTGAGTGAAGACCAGGGTAAGAGATCAAAGCTGCAGATGTATATTAGACAATTGGATAATGATAGAGATGTTAATTGAATCCTTTGGGAGTAGTTAAATATATCCCTAGATTGAAAATACAGAGAAAAAAAGTGAAACAAGCACATAGATTTAGAAACCTCATTTTGCAAGAGGCCCGTGCAAAGAGACCAAAGGAAGGAACATTACAGGCAGCTGAGTTAGTTAGAAATATTATTAGCAGTCAAACAGGGCTGATCCCTCAAAGGAGCCAGTGCAGAAGTTCAGATATTTTGTGACATCTGAGGAGACAGGCAGCTCCTTCTCTGGGCCAGATCTCAAAACAAAAGCAAAGCAAAACAACCACATCCTAAGCATGGACAGTCCAAATAGTTCTCCATCACCCTGAGGAAGTCAGGAGTCAGCATCCCACCCCCTACAGGAAGAGCCACTGCTGTTAAGCATGCCGGCTTACTATGTGACTTGCTCTCCTATTTATTCCTGATTTAATCAATTTTACCTGAGCAATTAATTTTATTTGTTGACCACAGTTCTATCCCACCTTATGCCCGTGTGTGGGTTCCCGTTTTTCCTCACCTTTGAATCATCTAACCTCGTGATTTTACTCTATAAAAGTCACTAGAAAAGACAGAGTCTCTGGCAACCTGCTCAGGACCCCTTCTGTGCCTCCAACAGAAGCTTTCTTTCTCTTAACAAATATAATCTGTTCTTAACAACTCTTGTTCCTAAAATTCATTCTTTGATTTTAGAGAACACAAATTCTACTGGACATATAGTAGGTTGGGAGTTTTTTTCCCCTGTATCAGGAAGGGCAGACCTGGGGGAGCAAAGAGCAAGGGTATAGGGCCATAATTATGTGTTTCTTGTTTTTGCTTTAGGACAAAAGATGTTAATACACAGTTTTTTTTTCCTAAACCAAAACCTCAGTATTCAAGTTTAACCCTAGTATTGGTACTTTGTAATAAGTAAGTGTGTGTAGATAGTTGCAGTTTTCGCACTTGTCTAAAAGATTCACCATCACTAATACATGGGCAGAAGCTTTAAAAAAAAAAGCATTTCCAAAGAGAAACAGATGGCATTTGATGCCAAATGCTAGCATTCAATGCAAAATCAAGCCCTAGGGAAAGGCATTGCATTGGACAGAGGGATGTTTCCCACATCTTGCAACTGAAAACATTTGAGCAAAATGTGGATATAGGAGATTAATTATAAGGAGCATAATTACAGGGACTATAAGTAGGTAGGAAATGGTAAATTACAGATGGCAGTTTCAAGGACTTGACATAAAAAAGAGATAGTCCAAAAAGGAGTCAGAAAATACATTAATAATATCAAGTAAATATTTTATTATAAAACATTTTCCTCTACATACAAAAGGTGGTTAAGAAGGAGCAAGGTCTTTATTCATTATGCTGTAGGATGCTCTATTTTGTCAAGAATTTGTTTTAAAAAATTGCTGAGCAGCATCTTGATATTTTAAAGTTTGTAATGTTTTAATGTCTAAATAAAAATATTAACTGCCTCAGGAGCTATTCCTCCATGATATATTCAGTAAAATGTTATCGTATTAACAGCTTCATTAATCTATGCATCCAACCAACCTACAAAGTCTGTTTCAGTTTTCATCATTCTGAGGGCATCTGTTAATTTCTGTTATCATTGAGTCATCTACATTTTTACTAAACAGGCTTCATCTTGCTTGTTTTAACTGATATCTCAGTTTTAGTCAGAGCATGATGTGAGCTGACCCAAACCCACATCATGCCACAGTTCCCTTATACTTAATACATATTTAAATTATGCTTTCAATATTTTTTTACTTCATTCTATAAATTGTTAATGACAGTATTCATTATTAGAAATGTCTTGCTAGAGACAGTACAACATATCACATATCACTAAACATCAATATTGGCTTGTTAATGCTCCTTCGAAGAGCTGTGTTCAGTTATATGTCATTGGTACAATTTAAATGGTTGCCACTTCATTCCAGTCACCATCATTGTTTTCCATCTGGTAACTGTTAGACCTGCATCTAATTTACTCACCATTGTACAGTAAATAAATGAACTTATTTGGCCTGATTTGTCTGCCTCCAGTGCATCTGGCTTCACTGTGATAGCAGATGGGTATAAAAATATATGAGTGTATATACTTTGCCTGTCTTTTTGGCAACATTTTGTGTAGCCCTCCTCACATTTAATGTCACAGAAGGGATTCATCTTTTGGCCATGAATGTTAGTACCCCACAGAAAAGGGACCATAAATCCCACTTTCATTTTTTATTAAAATCACACTATGTCAGGGTGTAATTTTCCTTTTCTGATACAGAGTAATTTATTCAGTAACCTTGGACTATGTTCTTTTCCTAATCTGAAAGGTTGATACACTATACGAATGATTTCTGCAACTCTAGAGTTTTGTCTAATATGAAACCTTAAAAAGCTAAGCTTTTAGCTGAATCCTCATTGATGGTAAGAATGATGTTGGTGAATTTCAATGGAAAAAGCAGAGACCAGAACACAAGATTTTGAAAATGAACCTAAACCAACAATTTATATGGAAAAAAATATATATAATTTTTTTTATGAACCTACGATCTCCAGACTACTATCATATTGGAACAGCCTCCTGTACTATTGTTAGCCATACTCCACTCACTTACTCACTTACTTACTATGCTTAGTTCAAGAACAAATATGAAAAAAGATGAAAGACAATGTATAAAAAATTAAAATAGTTAATCCTAGTAGCTCTAGATAATAATTTCAGTGTTCTTTCTAAAATAAATTTTAATTAATGCTAATAAATTCTTTTTTCCTAATCCCACTCATGTATTGATAGACTGAACTAAAATAGTTTGAAAAGGTAAAGAGAAAAGGCAATAACTTTATTGGCTGAGAATTATGGCTTCAAAATGATTCCAAATGACGGCCAGTACAGTCCATCATCGAGCACAGTATGCAGCCCTGATTCAACTCGAAGTTCCACCTCATGGGGCCAGTCTCCTGCTTTATGTTAATCTCATCTGCTTGACATAACCCCAAACTCAGATTAACTCATCAGCTTGCTTTACTTCAAGTCCTAGGCAACTGATTCCTAATGGAGAAAAAACATAAAATGTAAAAATGAGCAAAACTGAGAATTAGATGCAGACATAATTAGAGACAAAGTTAAGACATCCATTTTTATTTTTAAACGAAATTTAGAAGACAGTAAAAAGTAATTTTTTAAAAAACATGTTTCAGTTATAAATATGCATAATGGATACATTGTGACTTGAAATTCTTGCTGTTATTCAATGTCCAAAATAGTTCAGTGTTCTAGAACTACACAGGATATTGGTGAGAATAAAGAGAAACAGAAATACATAGATAGTGCTAAGGTGAATTAGCTACCTTCGAGGAACCTATATTTTCTTATAAAGATACATTTGCTATTGCTATATGGGTCAATGATTCTACTGCTAACTTCTCACACAAGATTAATTTAAAGGTATGGCCTCTAAACTATGTGTACTTGGAATATTTAATAGTTGTTTTATTCATAATAGACAATTATAATCCAAATATCCATCATTTGATATATTTATAGATAATTTATAGTAGATCCATAGAGTAGAATATTGTTCAGCAACTAAATATTTTAACTGCCTATACAATAGTAATATATAAAGGATTACACTGTGAAAAAAGAACCCAAATAAATAGTATGTTGTATTATTCCATTTATATGAGAGTCTGGAAAAATAAAAAACCATAGGGACAGAGAACAGATTAGTGATTGCAAGCAATAGGGATGAGGGAATGATATTGATTACAAAGGGTTACAAGGGAACTTTTTCACTAATAGAAATATGTTGTACTATAATTAAAAATACACAACTGCACATATTTCTCAGTAGCCTGCAAAATATAAGATTTTTGAAGGTTAGGGATATAACTCAGCAGCACAGTGCTTGCCTTGCAAGCATGAGGTCCTGAATTTGATTCTAGGTGCAAAAAAATAAGGAAAGATTTTTTTGTGAATATTAATGTATACAAAGTATCTCTTAAAGCCAAATTTATAAACACAAGAGAAAAGGACACGGTTTCATAAATTTCTTTCAGATGCCTGGATTGGTCAAATATATATTTTCTGATGACTACAATATTATCAACCTTAGTAATTCTTTACATGTAATATAAGTAATGTGTAGTGACTTTTCACTACATTTTATAATTCTCTTCTATTTCAGTTTAATTCTTCAGTTTATAAAATATAACTACATGGATTATTAAACTTTTACCATAGATCACTATGGTAGATAGATTATTTTAACTTTTTCTATTACTACATTTGTTTTTTCCTGAAAACAACAACAACAACAACAACAACACCCCTCTTTTGGAATGATGTTTTGTGGGCTTCTTTTGCTCTTTGTGAAAAAGCGGTGTTAGACGATATGAATCAGTTTAAAAATTATTCTTCTGGGGAAAAATATTATAAAATAGATTTTTCTGTGACAGTGAGTTCAAAGGGTAATTTTCCACTTACTGATCTTTTCAAGAAAGAATTTCTTTGTAATTAGTTTCCCCTTTTCTCACAGAAAATTACTTCCACCTCTTCTTTAAAGAGTTCCTTTGAGTCTATCTATCCTCCACCTCTTCCCACAATCTCTGATTTCATTTGACTTTGAATAGCTGACTAAGTAGGAAACGTTCTTTAACGCAGGAGACCCACCAGAAGAAGATCGGATTGTACGATGGGCTGCATATTGAAATAAGTGGGTGAAACAGCTCTTTCTGCCTTCTTGAAAGTGAAAATTCCTATGAAGACTGTTAACTAAGATTCGTAATTATTGATGGTTTGCCAAAAATCTGTGTATAATAAGGTTAAGTATCTTACTATGCAATGATTTTTTTGCTTTTAGTGTAAAAATGTGTGTGTGTGTGTGTGTGTGTGTGTGTGTGTGTGTGTGCAGTTTAGTTTTCCTTTCCTTGATCTTTGCTGTGGACTCCTATAAACATACACTGATGTGGACTGCAGGTGTGTCTCTGGGATTTCATCTGTTGATCATAATAATTATGCCAAATAGGACCAGTGAGAGAGTTTGGATTATTTTAACTTTGACAGCTTATTGTTTTCAACATCTTTGTATAAAGTTTTCTTACAAATGTATATATAAATATATGAATATGTATGTCCAAAAATGTTTAATCAAAATTATATTTCTTGATTTTGTTCTTTATCAAATTTATTAAGATATGAAGCACTGTGCATATGAATGGCATAAAATGATGCTCTAATGCATGTAGACATTGTGAAATTATTAAATCAGGCTAATTAACATATCCATCACCTCACATCCTTATCCTTTTTTTTAAGTTAACAAGATTTCAGGCCTACTGGCTTAGAAATTTTCAAGTGCACAATGCATTTCTTTTTATGCAGAAAAACTGTTTCATATAATAGCAAAAACATCAAAGGATTTATATGCATTTTTCAGTCACAAGTACAGTCTTGATCTGGCTGATACGAAGATGAGTAAGCAAGCCCGTTATTGGGGATATTTGCGGCTGTAGAATCAGGATTCAAATACAGAATGAAAAGATTTTGAAACTAAAATTATAACCTGGTGTCTATAACTTGATGATAATAACCAAAAATGATTTGGCTGTACATTTATCAATAACCACAGTAAAAATGATTGTAAACTGCCTCTTGTGTGGTATGTCACGTTGTAAGATGTTGGATATGAGAAATCTGTTTAAATGCTTTAGATGTTCAGTAGTTTTGAGCTTTAAATTCCGTAAGAAACAAAGTTGGTGAATTGGGAGAAAATAGTAACAAATGCTGCAGAAATTTGTATCTGTGTAAAGACAATAGATGTCCATGACCAGGAAAGGGAAACAGGGGTGTTAGACACCAGAATGGCAGACTCACTTCCCAGTTTTATCCGCTCTCATGGCCACTAATATATCCAAGAGGCCACCCAAAAGTTGAGTACACAGGTGGTCAGCGCATTCAGTCAGGTTGCTTTAAACTTGAGCTGGAGTCCTGGGAATTTTAAACTGTACCCGTGCCAGCTTTGGTTTAGAGGATTCCTTTCTCTGCTAGAGTTTGGTGATTTCAAAGGTGCTAAACATGCTTAAGGGCCACACATATGCTGGCAGAATTAGGACAGACATGCACAATGCTTCATTGTTTGCCACCCAACTCTCCTTATCTCTTTTCCTTCCCATGCTTTATCTCTCACAGTTTTCCCAAGTTAACTCTTGGATTTTCAAAACCCAATTTTTAAAAATACATAGTTTACAGACTTCCTTAAACATGTACAAATTCTGAGTAATTTTTTTTATAAGACCATAATCATTACTTGCATGTAAATACATCCACCATCAATTTAAAAAAAAAAAACTTGGACTATACGTTTGACATATTTTCAACATGAAACGTATTCATTTAGGTATTTTTAAATATAAAAGTTTTATTCTGTAAAGTCACATTCTTACACCTGTCATCTATCTAACCCATTCTCAGCTGCCAGCACATACAAGTATCCTCTATTGGTAGTTTTCTAACTC
>PVJX010010266.1:0-57681 GCA_004027295.1 Dolichotis patagonum | reverse complement strand
TCCTCTTTGTCATGGAAGCATCTTGCTTCTCCATTAATTTCTAGAGAGAGTTTTGCAGGATACATCAATCTGGGCTGGAGGTTGTTCTCCTTCAGGGCTTGAATTACTTCACTCCAAGCTCTTCTTGACTTGATGGTCTGTGTCAAGAAGTCTGCCATGATTTTGATGGGTTTTCCTTTATAGGTGATCTGTTTCTTTTTTCTGATGGCTTTAAATATTCTGTTCTTATACTGAATTTCTGGGATCTTGATTATTATGTGTCTAGGTGTAGCTCTATTTTGGTTGTAAGTGGCTGGAGTTCCGTATGCGTCATACATCAGCATATCATTTACTTTTTCTATATTTGGGAAGTTTTCCTTAATAATATCTGTGAATAGCCTTTACAATTCCTCTATTTTGACTCCTGCTTCTTCATTCACATGCTTTATTCTTAAGTTATAGATCCTCTTGTCATCCTCTAGCCTTTGTATGGTTACTGCCTGCTCTCTTGTTATTTTTAAGAGATCTTTCCTTTCATGATCACACATTGCAAGCCTGTGTTCAGTGTTTGATAGTCTATCTTTGGTGTTTTTCAAGCAGTTTTGCCAGCTTTCTATGGAGTCTTTAGTTTCCTGGTAATCTCTTTGAATCTGCTTCATGAATTCTAAGTTTGCTTTATATTCCTCAGTGAATGTTTCTCTCCTTTTGTGTTCCTCCATTTCTGTCTGTGTCTTCTTGAGAGATGCTCAGCCTTTCTTTTATTAATCTACTTATCTCTTGTTTAATTTGAATTAATATTTCAGTATTGATCTCGTTTACGAGGTCCCGAAGATATCTCTTTATGTCCGCTGATGCTGTGTTTGATGTTGCATGTTTGCTGTCCTCAATCTCTTTTATATTTACCTCTCCTGGATCAATACTCCCAGGGTTAGGGGCTGGGCACTTTTTCTTATTTCTTTTTCTCCTCATGTTTTTGGTTCCTTCCATACAAGTGTATAGTGCAATTCCCAGACCCTTTTCTTGTTGGTTAAGGTTCCTCTGGAGCACACAGGCGAGGGGCTTCTGCCCTCTGCAGTCTGTTCTCAGAGATTAAAGTTCAAGTCACAATCAGTGTGCATTGGCTCCTCCCCTCCGGGTCAGTCAACCTTTCCGGGCCTTCACTGTGTCAGTGTGCACCGTGCACAGGGAATCAATTTGTAGCGACCCACCTAGTCCTGGCCAGGGGTGTGGCCCAGTCCAAGCAGATCCCACCCATCCTCTTGGCGAGGGGAGCAACCAACTGAAGCCACTTCCTTATGGATTTAGGGCTCTCCTGCCCAAAGCCAACATGTTGTCCAGTTGGTTGCCCCTTTCCTGTGGGAGGGTCCTATTCCCATCACTCACTACATGTTGATGCTGGTCTCTGAGAACTGCTGGGCTCCCCAACCTCTGACTGCAGCACAGCTGTGGTGCAAATTCAGGGTGCCTGTGGGTGGGTCGCATGCAGGGGCAGTTCCGGGCGAGCCATGCACAGGGCTGTTCAGCTCCACGCTCGAGGCCGCTCAAGCCAGTTGCATCGGCGTGATTCAGTAGGTCAGGTCCGTCTCGGGCAGGAATTCAGGTGGCTCGGCAAGAGCTCTGTGCTCCCGATCTTAGCTTCTGTAATGGTAGCCCCGGAACCTCATATTTGAGCAGTTTTTTTCACTTCAGTTTCTTCCTGGGTTGAGAGACTCCATCTCCCTCTGTTTGGGTCTCTCCAGGGTGTTCTATTCTGGCATTTGAACTGTCTCTCTCAGAGAGGCTCCATATCCTGCTACCTACAGGTCTGCCATCTTTTGGTTTATATATACCTTAGTTTTTAAAACATAAATTACTCAAACAGGTTCATTTCAGTTTTTTTAACTACTTATTATCAACAGATTTAAAAATGCATTAGAAAAAAAAACAATAAAAATGCATTAGAGAAATATCTACCATTTGTTTTTGTCAATATGTCAATGTAGTAGAAAGAATGCACTCTAGTGTTTTCATAGGCCTCAGCCTGTCATTTTATTAAGATTTAAAGGTTGTAATAATGTAGTATAAATAATATATTTAACATGTTTTATTATTTTTTGTTGAAACCATTATTTTGTATTAGCAAATGATCTGAGAAGGCTTTTAAGAAATAACTTCTGTATAATATGCTATTTGATAATGATTGAGGTTTCAGTTTTTTAACACATTTGTTGAATTTATTTAGATTTGTTGTCCATTGTATTTTTCTCACCTGTCTAATAACACATCATCTTAAATAGCATGCAGGTTAAAATGCAAATGTGTAAGTAAAATCTCAAACACTTAAAAATATTCTTACAAATTTCAATTAGTATTTTCATGCAAAAAATATAAAATCTGTCCAACAGTGTGACCTCCTATCTTTGCTAGAAAACACACTGAAACAGGGAATTTTTAAAATTGTATCTTTGAGAGGGTTGCAGTATTCAGTGGTTTGTCCACAAATTGATCTTAAATACACATCTCATTTCTTTCAGTTCTGTTATCTGTGTTATTACTATAGAACTCTAACTGCTTTGTAAAATTTGATAATCTAGCTGTTTCTTTTGTAAAGATCTTCATCCCCTATATATTTTCTATGTTACATCTTTCTAAGTGGCATGGAAATCGTTAGTGTTCCTGAATGAACTTTACTGTTCTTAACCTAGTGAAAATTTAGGAAGCTAAATTGAATTCACCTGGCATAAGCTGAATATTTTCTTTGTTGCTGAAATATTGTGAAATGCAGTCAGAGGTCGTATATGTTCTTTTGGCAACTATGTTATATTATAGCTTCTCTCAACTCAAGTTTTACTAAAGTTTGTGATACTAGCAGAGGTTTTTGTTTTGTTTTTTTAAGTGCTGAACTCCACTCCAAATCTAGACTCCTTTGATTCACGTGGGGAAATCTGAGTACAGTGGAAGAAGTCTTGGTGTATGTTAGTGTGTGATTGTGTATGTGTGTTTGTGTGATTATAATACACTTAATTCTATCCTGTAGATTTAATCTTTTAGAGTTGATTTAAATAAACTTCATGACATTCAAAAGTTAAATAATAGAATTAGTAGGAGAAACTCAAATCAGTTTTTATACTACTGTATCTCTGGTGTGGAGAATTATGTGATAAACTTTTTATACTAATGGTAATGGCTTCAAGGTAGGTAAAGACTTAATAGATGCACATTATTTCTGTCAAAACTAAGATGAATATCACATTTTAATATCTGTCTTATGTTGCTGAGGAATATTTTTCTCCTATTATCTTGTTTTGAATTTCTGCTGTTCTTCTTTTTATAAAAAAAGCTATCATTATGACTTTATACTAAGTATAAAATAAAAATGTGGGAGAAATTGTAATTGATTCATTCAGACATAAAAAGTTCATAAAAATGTTTATACCAATAAAAAAAATTTGAAAATTTGTAAGTTTCTACAAAGTATAATGAAGAATGTCATCATAAGATTGCTGGGTCAAATGCATTCTAGTTAGTGTCTCTCTACAGAATGAAATGTAATCCCCCCGCTGGGTCCTTACTGCATCTGATACTGCCAAGACCCAGAGGTGTGTCTTATTCTCAGATGTTGAAGTCAATTTAGTAGATTTTAAAAATCTGATTAAGTTGAATCAGGTTAAATTTAATAAGCCAAGTATATTAATGCAAAAATTTTTGATTAATCTAAAATTGTAATTTAGATAATCTGTGTCTCTGTCTCTGCTTCTCTCTCTCTTTCTCTGTCTTTGTCTCTCTCTTCATCCCTATCCTGCCCATCCCGTTTTCCTCCCTCTGTCCCTCCTTCCATCTTTTTCAGCACTGGGAATCAAACTGAGGGGTCCTCTGCCACTGAGATATATCTCCAGCTTGTTTTGTATTTGCTTTTGAGACAGGGTCTTGCTGACTTGTCGGGGGCTGACCTTGTACTGTGACCCTGACTTAGTCTTCTGAATTCCTGAAATTACAGGTGTGAACCATTGCCACGCCCAGCTAATAGCTCACACTCTTGGAGGTAGTTTCTTATACCATCTTTTGTTAAATTGTCTCTTTCTTATCTGTGCTTAGAATTGAAATTAAAATAGGCATTTGAAATAGAAAAATCTTTATAGTTATCCTGAGAATACACTGTACCTTCTGCCTAACCAAGGGTATTCACTGTGTGTCCAGTGTGCCTTTCAGTCAGGCTGGACACAGGTTTGGAACACAAAGGGAATCTAGGCTCACATCGTTCTTCCTGCTTTTGAATCATTCTTCCTGCTTTTGCATTTTCCTTTCAGTTAAGGCAGAGGATGGCAATACTTTAGTAACTACCTGCAAATTACTTAATGTCTGGTAGTTATAACTGCTATGTAAAATTAAAGTTATGTTAATGGGAGAAAAAATATCAGGAGTGGTACACCATGCCTTGAGTCAGGCAAATCTTTTTAAGTCAGACCAGTGATTCCAAGAGTGCTTGAAAACATGTCAATTGCTGAGACAGGCTTTTTGACTCACATAAGTGATAATAACACCATGCTGCAATTTCAAAGATATTTTACCAATATATACATATGATTCCTGACAGATAAATTGAACTTATCTAGTATACTTTTCAGTCAAACTTTAAAATAGAAAAGGCTGATGGTTAGTCCCTGGCACTTTTGGTTCAAACCATTTGTCAAAATTTAAAACAAAATATGAATTTCATTTGTAATCCCAGGAATCTCATGCAATGCAGTATATTAGATTTAATTTAACAAGATCATCAAGTTAAGTTTCAAAGCAGACCATTCACTGAATAAATGCTCTTTAAAGTTAAAGTTATATTGAAAATATTAATATTTTCTTAATCATTACATGATTAAAATAAATAATTTTTCATTCTGTATTTTATTTTTAAAGGAACATTATGTAAGTGGGAATGGAATTTTAAGTATTTTTGAGTATATAATTCACAACAAAATCTCCATTTTGCAACTCTCATACTGTAGCTCACTTTTAATCTTTTCTGTTTTTGACTCAACTGACAGCTAAATACTTACTCTAATTATCTGGTTCTTTATAAAGAATTTTTAGACATTGATTGCTACTCCTTCAAATTCATGTGTTGAAGTACTAATCAATAGCCAAGAATGTGATCTCACTTGGAAATAGTTGCCACAGATATAGTTAGTTAAAATGGGGTTATCTTGGGGTAGGGTGGGCCCCTAATCCACTTTCAGTGGTACCTTTATAGAAAGAGAAATTTGGACACAGACAGTTTGGGAGAACCCACTACATAAATTACGATGATTATGCTGTCAAATCCAAGAATTTCCGAAGTTAAGAAGAAGGCCCCGGAGCAATCGTTCTCTGGTGCCTGCAAGGAGAATAGTGTTGTAGACAACTTGGTCTCAGACTTCTGATTTCCAAAACTGTGAGGTGGCAAATTTCTACCATTTAAACTACTCAAATGTGTGCTGCCTTGCTGTAGAACCCTTAGCAAACTAATACAGGGTCTATTTCACTAACTGATTTCTTAGACATGCTGGATGCTTCTAAGTCTTTATAAGTATTCTTTTATTTAATCTTTGTTGTAGCCTGCAGTAGGTACTTCCTATGATTACCCCCAGTGTTCAGATGAGAACCAAGGCACAAGAAGTAGCTTCCTTGAGGCTCCCATCGGTGTGACTTCAGGGCTGGTAGCTTAAGCAGAACAACATTCTGCTGATGTCTTTTTTTTTTATTTATAAGTATTCAACTGCCTCTAATAAAAAAATTTTTTTTTACTGAAAAGACTAAATTTAGTACAGTGAAAATACTTCTCTTACCCTAACAATCAATATTTACTAATTACTTTTCAATTTCTATGTCTGTTAGCTTTGCTTCAAAATAGTATGTTTAAAACTGAATTTCCTGATCATTCAAGTTTAGAGAGTTGGCTTGTTTATACATGCTAGAAAATGTAGAAAATAGTAGCTTTATATTTCCCTCAAGATCCTTTTTCTCTTTGCATTTTCCTCACCCCTGCCTATTCTTGTATTATGTTTGCATTATCAAGAAATCTAACTTTACTGTATGCTCAGCTATCTTGATTAGATCTTCCTGGTTTATACCATCATTTTAATGTTATAGACCTTATTTTCCCTAGCCCATGTAATATGATTTTATCATAAAGAAAAAAATTGCACATCAGAAAGTGCATACCAATTTATTGTTATAATGTTAAGGGCAGATGAATATATTTACTTGGAAGCTGTAACTGATTAAATATTGTTTATAGTTTATCTCACTTTTAATGTTTACTTTCTGATTCTTGCATCTTATTCTTAAAATAATAATCTAAGGATAAGACATCAACATCTTTATTTAATAAAGCAAATAATTCTTAATTTATTAAGTTCCTTTTCTGTGGGTTTTATGGCTATTTTCCTGGGATTCTTTTTCATTGCACATTTGGGGCTAGACTTTAATTTCATTATCCTTTTCTTCCTTTGGTTTTCCTTATCTCTTTATTTTTCAGACATATTTTAGAATCTCAGGAACAGATTGGATCCTGGCACATTGTCAAATGTGTTTGTTTTATTCTTGTATCACTTGAAAGCAGAGCGGTTTGGATAGGACATTTTCCTCAGGTGGCATTGCTTTTGCTAAAATTACTGAGAAAAAGTCCTATAAAAACCTGGTAACCCTTTTTGTCTTTTTGCATAGGTTCATTTCCTCAAACTAGAGCTCAGCCTAAATAACTAATTCTAATATGTTAACTTGGATACATTCTTGACAGGCAGAAGAAAGTGGTACAATAAGCGATGACAGCTAATAGAGCCACCCTTATCATGTGAGTGACCACAATGGGCAGCTGTAGGAGTGTGCATGTACGTGTGTGTGTGTGTGTGTGTGTGTGTGACTAATGGGTCTCTGAGAGTTAGTGTGGGTATTGTGCTGCACAGGATTTCTACCTGAAGAATGAAGGCATAGGGACATTTGTACTCTAATATTACATATATTTTTTGTTGGATCAGCACTGCATGTGGCATTGCTTGTATGTGGCATGGAATTCCTTGGCATGAGCTCAGAAGATGCAAAGCCAAAATAACCACAGACATTTCCAGGTGGCAGTGGGATCTATGACTAGTGCAGTGATGAGTTAAGAGCAAGAACAAAGTGTATGAGCCTCAATTGCACACGCAGTCTTGTTTATTCGGATGTAGCCTTCTAGCCTATAACTAGTTTCCCCCTGTGAAAAATTTTATGGCACTATTCATTAAATGATACAGTTTCAAGACAATATGTTTATACATTTGGGAATCATTTAACCCTCGAAAGTCCAAAGCACTTTGGTTTGTGAAATTGTATTTTCATTATTTTAATTATCTCTTTCATTCCACTATTATTTTACTCTTTACAAAACTCCTACAGCATACATACTATATATTTTCTCGACTTTCTTGTCTCCTGCACATACTGATCACATACTGATTTTTTTTTGATAGACAATTCTGTTTTTATACTTCTTTCTTTCTTGTTGTTTCTTTTTCACATTAAGCTGTTATGTTATAAGTATTTTTTAAACTACTATGGAAGGAAATATTCTAGAGACCTTTAAATCATTTTCTGATATTTTCTCCTATCTATGGCCTTATTAATCAAAGTTTCACTATATAGAATTTTTTTTTATTGTGAAACCTACTACTGCAGAATTCACTGGCTGACTCAGCATCTATGCACATATTTTCCACCCTCAAGAACCATTCTCTTTCTGGGTACTAGTTTCAAATACTTGTGAGATAAAAATTACTGTAGATTTTTCCTTGTTTTGATGTTATATATTTATCTTGTGTTTATATTATTTGAAATTTTATTATGGAACTGTTCACCAATTTTAGCCCAAATTAACTCACTTTGAAGTTAATCCAAGTGAAAATGTAAATGTTAAAAATAGGTAACTTCTGTCTGTACAATTCTAACAACTCTTTCAAAACATTTATTAATATCTGTAGACTGAAAATGATGTTTTTCTTATTATAAATGCTATATGCTTTTTTCAGAATATTCAAAATACAGAAATATATTAAGAGTGGTGTATCTGTATAACCAAGCATCAGATATAATTTTAAACTGCACATATTCTCTATATTTCCTGTATAAATATATATATTTAAAATTTTACTAATATACTCAACTCTAGAAATGTGCTATATATTTTCTGCCCATTATTATAATGTGTGATGAATGCTAAAGAGGTTAACATATTCAAATTTCTTAATAAAGTTTGCCTTTTAAATATACATATATATATATAAATGTGTGTGTTTCCAAATGTTTATTGATATTTTCTGTTTACTCTTACAACTTTAATATACATATACTTGTCTGTATGTCAAGTTATAGAAATTTTATCTGGAATATTGTATCTGTGTTATACTTTATTTTAAAAATGAGACAAAATAAATAATACCAAGTTTTCACTCTTTGTAATGCTCAAGGAAATATTTCAGATGCCAAATAACAAGGCAACCCTTGAATCTAGGATTCAAACCAAATGTCCAGATCATTTCTTCAAGTTCAGAAAATATACACCAAATACAAATTAATTGAAATTATCAGAAAAACTTAATTGTTTTGTATACAATTTTGGAAGACCATGCTGTTTTTTAAAGAAGAGTTATAGAATAGATTAATCTACAGGTAAAATCCAGTGTAAATGTCATAAAACATTTGCACTAATGCAATATAAACTAGTTTAATTTAAAAATTTAAAATTCTTTTTCTTAGTCATTTCTTAAAAATATAAATTTATGGTTTACTTCTATTCAGAGTTTAGTCTGCTATTTGATAATAGTACCATCATTCAACTTCTTCATTATTATTTGTCAAGTCACACTGTTTCTATGATTTCAGTTTATTGCAACGAAATAGAACCATGAAATAACCAATAATCATTTTGATTCAGAATTACACCGAACAAGTTAGACAAAATAGAAATGCTTCTAAGGCAACGGAATACAAAGAAAGGAAACTATGTTACTTTAAAAGACATAGATTAAAGATAAAAATAATTATTCACTTATTTTTTTTTAAAAATTGATTATTTAAAGAATAGTGTTTTCAAAGAAAAGTCAAGTATCTATATAAATTTTCATATATATTCACATACACATGTGCATATTTCTAAGTACAGTCAATTTGAGCTGTTTCCTGTCTGTCCTTTGTGGTAGTGAAATGTTGTTGTAGTATAAAGAGAACTTTAGATTCCATCTGTAGACATTATTTCTTTTATACATTGTGCTCTGTTCCTTTCAGAATAATTAGAAGACAGTCTAGATTCAAAACAGTGACAAAAATGTCTCACATGTTGGGACTCATTGAAAATGCAAAACAGGATAGGTTCTAGTGTTAGAGTGAATTTGAGAGGTGTAAATAGTATTTCTTGAATTTCTCAATGAATTCAGTGCAGCATGTTGAGGAGTCTTCAAAGATGTAGTAGACAGACAATGGAATGCTTTGAAATGGAAAGCAAAAACAGACAAAAACATTAACAACATGGTAAAATATCAAATACAACAACAGAAAAAAGGGGGGAAATTGAATCCTAATACAAATTATTTGAATTAAACCTGTTCTGTAATTAAATTAATAAGTTTATTTCTTAAGTAAAATGAGAAAAGACACATAACAGAGACAAGATACAAAATTAAAAATGCAAAAAATAAGTGACTCACTTTATACTGAAGACAGAATAAATTGTAAATAAATAAAAAAATAAACTGGCAGTACTAGGTTTAATTCAAGCCTAGAAATCTATTAAGTGTGTCAAGAACAAGTAATTGGCAAAATACTGATTTCTGAAACTCAACTTGTGTACAACATTTTTCACAGAATATTTTTCATACCTTGTCTGTACCATATTCCAGATTATAATGTATGTGAGTTATTAACTTATCAAGTGTGTATATGCATGTTATAAATCTATCTTTAGTGTCATGACAAAAGGACTTTGAAATGAACTATGACAAATGAATTTAAAACAAAGAAAAAAATTATCTGAGTAATCATAACTTTAATAATAGAACTATGAAAACCTATCTGGGTAGATAGCACAATTTATACATATCAAGACCCCAATCTCAGCCCGACATGGCAGCACATGCCTGTAATTCTAGTACTCAGAAGGGAGGCTGAGACAGGAGGATAGCAATGTGTTCAAGACCAGACTGGGCTACACTGCAAGACCTTGGCTCCAAAAAATAAAATAATTTAACATAAAAACAAAACGAATTGAATCTCTACCACCTTGTCTTATCTGTACATAAATAGTGAAGTTGCCAAGTATAACAACATTAACACTGCTTTAACTTTTGTGACACTGGAAATTCTTTAGAAATCGAAGTTAGAAGCCTTAATTAAACAACATACAGCTATATACAAAAGCTAATAGACATACTCTAGTACACAATTTTTAAAATCATAATTATTTCATGTATCATATAATGCTTAAGAAAATAAAGAACTTGGATCAACATGTATCCACTTAGATAACAATTACCTTGACTATTTTAATGAATTAGCTAATGATTTCTTCCATCAGAAAATAGTACTGAGGTTTACCAAGGAAATGCATGAAGACAGCAGTGTCAGTTACCTTTCCTGCTGAGGTAAAATACTCGACACAGCCAATTTAAAGGAGAAAAAGGTTTCTTCACTTCATCGGTCCTTCTGATTCAGTTCACATTCAGCAGCCTTCACCACGTAAATGGAAAGTGTTCATTTCATGGCAGGCAGAAATCAGAGAAAGCGAGAAAAACCAAGAAAGGCAGGGTTTGGGGACAGTATTTAAAGAAAGGTCCCCAGGGGCCTATTCCCTCCAATGGGGACCTACCTTCTAATAACCCATTCAATTATAAAATCATCGAAGAATTAACTCATTGATGAGGTTAGTGCCATTGTGATGCAGTCACATCTCTAGCCTCCCCTCTGGACATTGCTACATCAGGGATCAAGCATTTTAGTCTTCAGAGGATGCTATATATTCAAACAATACCAACAACAGAAGGAATCCTTAACTATTATGCAAAATTCAGTAGATCCTTCTTTGAGTCCAAAAGTCAGTGGATCTTTCTTTGCCATAAGGTAACTTATAGAAAAATCATCAAGCTTTATTCTATGTGCACACAGAGTAAGAGAGGCTATTCTAACTTCTTACATTTGACAATTTTTTAAAATTGCTGTGAATTGGTGTGGTCACTTTCTTCCTCATATATGGATCATCAGAGCTGCTATGGAGTTTGTGTGATAAAATTGCCAAAGGAAATATAGAATTAGAGCTGATAGTTACGGTTAAGCTACTTGCTTTCAATGGAGTTACTGTAGGAAATGTCTTTGAAAGATCTATATTTTATCTGATAGAAGTGATTTTAACAAATCCACGATTCTCAGACTTATTAATCAGTCAGAGGAGAATTTTCCTACTTACTTTGATTAGTCTTTTAGAAATGTACCTATAGGAAACAAAAAATTTTCATTACTTATAGTAAGTATGTGGGCAAAATTAAACTACCATTGACTGAAATGACAAAATGGCTTTAGCGATTTCTTTCAATAATTGTCTACTTATTCGAAATGTAAAAAAATACAAGAATGAGTCAATATTTAGCAGTTAATCTTATGAATAATTTCCAATGTTATTGCATCACATTTCTAATGCTTGTATAAACATTTTGTTAAGTTACTGTTAAACTTAGGTGAGATTTTGTGATTCAATGCATATATAAGATCATTTTTGAGCCTGTGTTTTCTTGTGCTTAATGTCTTGAAAACAAACATTTTGTCAATATAAAATAATTAAACCAGTCAAATTATGAAATAAAACTAAGCTCAAAAATATACAATTTACTCCTATATTTACAGTATATTTTATATAATAATGGCTTCAGATTACCATATATACAAAATAAGATTACCATTCCAAAATCAAGTACTTTAAATAGACACAATGAGTGAAATGTGAATGTTTTATTTTTCTGAGGAGTATTATCTTCAGTATGAATCAAATATCTATGTGGTTAGTTTTCAGATGATAATTTTTTTCTTGTACCACGGATCGAACTCAGTTGACAAATTTAAAGGAAGCAAAAGATAATTTTATACAGAGGCTGAGGATTTAAGTCAGCACTGTAAGTGTCTGCTTGGTAAGTACAAGTTCATGAGTTTTATTCCTGGTACCAAAAGAAATTATACCTAGTCTCAAGTATGTAGAATACATTATATGCACACTTATATACCTTACAAACTGACAGGAGCAATTATACATGCACATAAAGAAAGACAAACCTCTGATCATATAGGCCTTCTAGTTTGCAAAACACAAGGATTTTTTTGGAAAAAAAAAAAGACAATATTAAAGGAGTAATGTGTTTTGTTCTACAATCTACTAATAGTACCGGTGACTAATTTTTATATTTATTGGAACTGAGGAGGAAAAGTCATTTTTAGTCATTCTTGGCACTTTAAAATGTTAGTGCACTCACACTCACACACACACACACACACACACGACACAGGATGAAGCAATTTTTGGTTCTGAAAGCTGTTTGGATGTTTATTATCATTTGTTTCATCCGATTTCTTCCAAAAATGTTATACCTACAGCTTAGAAAATTACAGTTTAAATAAGATTGTTTCTTTGTTCTATCCTTTTAGACAAAAATGGGAAATTACAATGCTAATCCTCCTTTTTCTCCAATTCTTACATGTAAAGACTATTAGTAATAAATGTCAGTTTCATGTGGAAGTACGTCTATTTAAAAACAACAGTGCAAACAATTGAAACGTCTTCTTTGTTCTTTCTTACTACCTGAACTATGCTAGCGGCATTCTTGTTGTTCCTTTTAATAATATTAAACTTCAGCCTCTTATGTGTCATCAAATGAGCCCACGTCTAAAGTCTAAATTCTCTTTAAAGCATGCCTTTTTTCCCTACTGTTCTTTTAATTTTGTACATTATAAACTTAATTCTTCAATCTACAGCTTTACAAAAGCAGTGGGAAGAATTGTAATTCTCACCCACTAGGAGTATTGCCTTCCTCTGTATGACTGTTCTAATTTCAAGACTCCAGAAATATTGGGGAAGCAGTATGTGTCTCTTGGCATGGTAAACGAATTCTAGTCTGTGGATTACTGTATCTTAGGGTGTCATAAATAGATAGATAGATACAAATATACATAGATAAATCAGAGAGAAAGGAGAGAAATGGAGAGTTGTTTTGAATCAGCAAACAATGGCTCAAAAACATGTCGTGACATGTGAAATGTGTTATTTATATCACAAAACTAGAAATGTTTCTATAAGGAAATAGAGGTTTTTATTCTCTGTGCTTAAACTGGCATCCTGTGGAGATAATTGGAGAAATAGCACTATAAATGGAGTATGAACTCTTTTATGCCATCTTATTATATTGAATATTCTTCCAAAGAAGTAATAAAGCATCAGGAAAAATTTTAATTTGTATTAAAATTATATTATATTAAGAAATTATAGTACACCAAAATGAGATTTAAAATCTAAAATGTGACAAACCTGTCAGTTAAGAGCACTATACTAATAAAGTAATTTAACGTATTATGTCTGCAATGAAAAATTTTTTCCTAAACTAATTCTAATGACATCACTAAATATATTTCATGAGAGAAGATAGTAATGAAGGTAACAGTATAAATTGAATATCCCTTATCTGAAATATTTGGAACCAGAATTATTTCAGATTTTGGATTATCTTGAATTTTGGAATACTTACAAATATGTATC
Organism: Dolichotis patagonum; assembly: GCA_004027295.1. NCBI lineage: Eukaryota > Metazoa > Chordata > Mammalia > Rodentia > Caviidae > Dolichotis > Dolichotis patagonum. Next base: position 43,931 of record PVJX010010266.1, on the reverse strand, counting down.
AGTATAGTATGGATGGGACCCAAGTGTTAATTTAAAATTCATTTTCATGTATGTTTCATACACATTTTGTGCATATAGCCCGAAAATGGTTTCATGAGGACTTTGGGCATGCTTGTATTTTGACTGTTAGCAATCATGTAAGATATGGAATTTTCACTTTGTAATTTCATATTGACACTCAAAATTTGGAGCATCTTGGATTTTTGATTTGAAAATGAGATTCTTAGCCTATAGTTAATAAAGAAAATCATGAATTCGGATCTGCAGATTTTGAGACAGACAAAATATAGATAACACAATGATAATTTTAAAAAGATATAAAGACAACCCAGAGATGTACAGCTATTACCGACTTGCTTTTTTCAAATGTATTATGGAGACATGAAGAAGAGTTAGAAGGATTTTTCCTAAATATTCTTTTTTACTTCAGCCTCCAAAGAACAGAGAGGAAATTAATTAACTTCATTAATGAGGAGAATCGAAACACACAAGTGGTGTTTTTTAAAAACATTCCCCCAAATTGCAGTCATTTGTGTTAGTGCGATACACACATCTGTGAAGTGTCCAAACATCTGTGAAGTGCTGTAATTGTTTTTGATAATGGATTCTTCAGTGCTAACATCTGGTAATCTGCAGTCCCTCATGTTCTTATCTGGATAAAGAATTCAAACTATGATCCTAAGTGGCTTTGTCTCCCTAACTACGATCACTAATATTTTGAAAGTTTTTCTTTGATTAAATAGAATTCCTGCTCTTAGATTCCTTAAACATTTTTCCAGTTTCCAGGGCCTTTGGTGTCTTCATTTCATATTTCAATTTTCCAAATATCCACACAATTCTTAGGCCAAGAATGGTTTTGAATGACAGATCTATTGTGAGAATCGATGCTTCATGTTTATGAAAACTATGTCATCTTGGCCGTGCTGAGTGACCATATACCTTGATGTCTAATTTCAGTGACACGGTAGGGATTAAGGCACAAGATACTAAGTACTTGGCGTTACTTCCCTAAGCAGTTTTCAATCCTAGGCTCATTTGTACTTTGATTGGAAAAGCACGCGTCTTGAGATAAAGTTAACCTGCTTTGTAATGCTACTAATTTTTATTTCAAATGTGATGTTGACTCGGTTACACTTAGTTCCCTTCATGCTCTTTTTTGAGTGTAAAATTTGTGCCAATTTTAGATTTTCATTGCAAGTCAATTGTTACTATCTCCTTTCCATACCGCATGGAGCTGTGTTACAATATGGACAGAAATGCTGCATTTCAATAACTTTGTTTGCATCAACATAATTTGAAAAGATATTTTGGAATAATAATATGTTAATATCTGGTGAATGTAAAAATGTTTTCTGACTTTTTACCACTATATCACTATATTAATCAGTATATTTAATCACTATATTAAAGTGATTATTGTATTAAATTACTATATTATAGTGATTATCACTAACTATAGTTAATATTGGAGACATTTATATAAAAATAGACAAATGAATCAGTATTGTATTTCATTAAAACATTATAGATTTTCATCTTAGAATAAATAAATATTTATGGCATTTTGATTCTGAATGTAAAATATTTACATTATTAAAATTGTCAATACCCATTATTTTTAAAAAGACAGACTATAGAAATTATAGTTTCCCTGAGTTATAGGCTTAATCCTATAAATAAACTAATAGCTAATGAACATACTCATATACATAAATTAATAGTTCTTACCATTTTTACAATCAACTGTAAAGCCTTATATTTTTATTCTTTATTTGATAAGGCAATATTATGTGGTGAAGGAAAATATTTAACACAAAGAATTATTTCATCATAACTAATTGGAAAACCAATAATTTCATCAAGTTAAATTTAAAGCAGTTCTTCTATTCTGATCAATGTAGTTACAGTTTCAATTAAATTTGCTGTGAACTGCCTTTCATCGTTAACTCCTTTTTGGAGGATGTAGAGGTTTTCAAATTAATGATATGGTTTCAGAATTTTTATATTTGAATATTAACTATCAACAGTAGATTCAGAAATGTTCATTAAAGATTTCTATAGATACTGTCAAACTAATTTTGAAGACTTTTTCAAAATTATTCAATATCATTTATATAAAATATCACAACTGAAATTATTCTTAGCATTTGTTGTTGAACATTTGATTTATCCTACTGAGAAATAACTTCTATTTCTAATATCAGCAGACACATCACTGTATTTCCACTTTGACTTTCTGATATCAGGTGAATAAATAGGGTTTCATTGAACTTCAATAGTTCTTTTTAGTGTAATTTCCCAACGCAGATAAGTCTTTGTTACTCCAATTCTTTATTTGGATCTTAATATTTCATTTGTGATTTGACTCATTCTGTGTGAATGCATGTAATTGATTTGTAAATCAAAAAAACTCATCTCAATCAAGTTATAGATTAAAACAAAGTTATATATTTGTACATAGTACTGCAATTTTCTCAGTGAGATCATGAACATCACTAAGTGCATCAATAGCTTCTGAATTTTGCATAAGTGAAACAATGAGTAAAATTGTTTAGATCACTGAAAAAAACTGGGAGTGTTCAAAAGATGAAGCATAACACAGAATCTCCTGCCTCTGAACTTCTGAAGTGATTTAACACAAATATGTATCATTGTAGTCTGCAGTTATTTACATTTTTAATTTGATGTTTCTGCATTCAACAGCAGCTTGTGCTCACTTTGTTCTCACTATTACATTTTTGGTGATTTTCACAATATTACAAAATTTTTGATAATATGTCTCTTATGGTAATTTATGATCAGTGACATTTGATGTTAAATCCACAGTTATTTGCCATCTCCCAAGCTACACTCACATAAGATAGCAAACTTAATTGACAGGGACTTTGTGGGTTCTTATTTCTTCATTTCTGTTTTGTATTCCATCTCCTTCCTTGTTGGGCTTCATTATTACTTCAGACATAAAATATTGAAATTAAGCTAGTTAATAATCTTAAAATGGCATTTAATGATTTAAATGAAAGAGGCAGACATCATAATTTTTTTTTGATAGTACTCAGAATTTATCCCATGGCTTTTACAGTGAGCTATGAATCTTGGCCCTCTTTTTAATTTATTTTTATTCTGAGACAGTGTCTTGCTATTTTGCTAAATTATGCAGGTTGAGTTTGAATTTGGATTCTCTGCTCTCAGCCTCCCAGAATGCTGGGATGACAGGCCAGGATAACTGCTGGGATAACTACTGGGATAACTGGGAATGCTGGGATAACTATTGAATACAATTGAATACAATGGGATGCCATTGTATCAGGTTTCATTTTAAGAAAAATTACTAAAAGAAGCCAAAAATACTACTGCAATGAATACTGAAATTATAAGAAACTGAAATAGCCCCATTGTAGATAGAAAGAAAGTCTCAGTGACCTGGAAAGGTCAAACCAGTAACATCACTCCCTTAAACCACGTCCTAATCAAGACCAAGGCCCTAACTATCTCCTATCCTATGAAGGGTGAATAAGCTGGGAAGTTGGCTCATAGTATTTAAGATACAGAAGAAAACACCATAGCATGAAATTTCAAGGGATTGTGGCAGGGACTAATACAGTTGCAGCAAGTTATCAGGAAGACTGGAAGATTAATTTAAGACCTGAAGATGACCAATGCAGGCAGGAAGATATAACAACATAAAAAACACAGCCTGTGGGGGATCTAAAATAGAAATTTTATATTGATACAGAGAGGCAGGGTAGTGGCTATTAAGCCTGGATTAAGGCAGGGTTTGGGCCTGAGAACGGAATGGGATGATGAAGTAAGAAAGTTAACAGGTTTTAAACTTAGACTAAAATTTAGGCTCCTGAGAGGAGGGTGGTACTTTAAGCTCACATTTCAACCTTTTGTTATAGAGAAAAGGGGAAAAAGAAGAAAAAATATAAATAAATGAATAAATAAATGAGGTAGTTGTTTGGCAAAAGGAAGTGAAGATTAGAAACAGGCCCTCAAATTCTTTTGGATCTTTTGGCTATGGTGGTGCATCATTTAAGTTTATGGGTATGATTTTACCTTATGAGTGATTTGTTGACATCTAATTTTCAATTAGAAAGGTGTCATCCATCTGACATTGAGTGAGATTTTGCATAAGAGTTGCATCAACATGCAATACAGCATGACCCCACTGAAACAGTGAGGATAATTAATAGAATTGAGGACAAAATAGGCAGTGCCAGAGGAGTCATTGTTGGATCTGGAGCCAGCTTTCTCATGTTTTTGGATGTTTTTGCTGGACTCTTGAGGCACAGTCTCTTAGTTTGTGGATCACAATTCTTACCAGTCACAATTGATTGATATAGAAACAGCATTCTTCTTTTAACAATAGTCTAGTTTTTCTCCTTTCAACCATGAATAAATCTAGACTTTGTCAATTTTGTAGAGTTATAACCTCTGGAGAGTCTACCTCCTCCTGCATCTTGTTTAGGGGGATACGAAATATCCTGTCAGTCCTGTGATAAGCTTTGGTAAAGGTAAGAGAAGTGGCAACTTGTTTGGGCATCCCTAATGTCAGAAGGGGGAATCAGAATTACTGTCCTTTTTGGTGGATGTGGTCAGTGACTGTTTAGAGTTGCATTGATATTAAAGAACAAATAGGCTAAGGCTCATGTCTGGGTCTAATTAGTGGCCAGGCACAGGTGTGAATCCTGGCCACTGAGGGAAAAGATCCATGATTGGAAAAAGGCATGATATGAAGTGTAGTGATTAGAGGTGTGGCATAGTACAGGTTCATCAAGTCAAAGGTCCTGGCCCACTCTTCTAGATCAACAGGGAAGCAATCTAGGAGGTTTCTAGTGTAGGAATAGTTACTATAGAATTACTGGAGGGTGTGAGGTTAATGAGATCCTATGGGAAGAGCTCAAAGGGCTTCTGAATAATTAGGACTGGGGAAGAGATGGAGGTTGTGGACCAGTGAATAGAAGGGCTTGAGTGGAGTTTCTGTTTGTCTCAGATGAGCTTCCACGACTGACCTAATGAGACTGGTAGTTTTGGAGAATCTTAACAGTGATGATTTGGTTACACTGAGAAGTGTTTTTCGTGAAGAGACTCTTAAGTATTTTCTCCCAGTAAATGTAAAAGAGGATTGATATAAGAGGGAAGTTTCAAGGGTTATGGGGTCAGTAATTGGCTGAGTAGTTGTAGGGAAATTTAGAGAAGATAATCAAATATAACGAAAGGAGTTTAGCATCCCTGTATGCTGGGGCTTTTAGATATGATTTAAAAAGAATGTTGATCTGATCTTTAAAGATTGAATCTTTAGAACTTTAGGTTTAGATTAAACCTGGTTTTTAGACCAAATTTTTCCTGGGTGTTTATCAAGGCTGTTTGGGGGTGGAAGTTTTCTTTTAAGCTGAAATTATAAAGGCACAGCAAAAAATCCTGGCCCAGAAATTAGTTTGTTTAAAGGTTATAGGTGAGATTGAGGGAGTATTCTCAATATTGGTCTAGAAGTAAATCTTTTTAGGAGCCAGTGTTATCAAGAAGAAAAAGAGAGGAATTGTCATGATTGGGCAGATCATGGCTAGTTAGGAGATGGATGAATTGAAATGCAGGGGTATAAAGTCACCTGTTGTCAAGATGAGAGATTATCAGGAGAAAAAAATCTATGAAATCTCTGGGTGGGAGTCTTTGAGGAATAGTAAAATAAGGTCATTTAGTAGGGGACTAGTCAAGGACTCCTTCATGGTTTGTAGGTTTGATTGTGTGGATGGGTTTCTTCTGGGGCAAATTTGAGCCAGAAAGATATAGAAGGGAAAATTTTGGATTTCTATCCATGAAGAATGTGTAGGGTTGGGCTTTCTTCAGAAATGAGCTTCAGTCCACAGCAATGGATTTAAGAAAGTGTCTCAAAAGTTTAGCAACTGTTGGTATGGTAAGCATAACTGTATAAGGTCTCTGTCAGTTAGGTTGAAAGGGTTTGGGGTAGGATTTAGAGGTAAACTCTATTTTCTGACAGGACTGATAAAAGACTGGGGTTGTCATCAGGTTTGGACTATGAAGATTCAGTCATGTTTTCTAGAATTAGGAAAAGTAGTGGAAGGCCATCTCCAAAGAAAGATGTGCTACAAAATGTTGCTGAGGACAAGGGGTGCCAATGCATCAGTTTAAAGGGGCTGGTGAGATGGGATGATTGGGGCATGGTGTGGATGTGAAGTAGGCAATGGTAGGAGATCTACCAATGATTTTCGGGCTATAAGGTTTGAGAGGTACAGGTTGTAAATAGTCAGAATAGAATAAGACTAAATCTTTTCTTAGTTAGAGAGCCACTGCCATTAAAATGTAGATAGAGAAAGCTCAGTCACTCAGGACAGTAATTATCAGTGTTTCAAGAGGTAGGTTATAGACTGTGTTTTTGTCAGGAAGTTGAGCTAGGAACCCAGAAGAGAATCATTTTTTGGATTTTTCTTATAGGTGGAAAGGTTTATTGAAGTTAGGGGATTGAATACTGGTACAATGGTAGGGGTTAACTTAAACTTATTCAAAGCAGGAGACATAGAAGAGAGGTAGAGCAAGGAGTGATGGGTCCTCCCAAGGTGGTCTTATATAGGGGTTTAGCTATGAGCCAAAATCTGTGAAATACAGTCAAAGCTAATTATCTTGCCTCAAAAAGTAGATGTAAGATTTTCTGCATTCTGATTGGGGTATGGGGTTCTGAGGGATGAGAGTTTTTGGGTCCAATGTGATTTCCTGATGAGTATGGTTGATCTCAAGTCCATGACAGGTGATCTCATCTGTAAATATCCAGTATCACTTCACTGATAGCAAATTAAGTAATTGAACATTGTCTGTTATGTGCAGATTTAGATAAGGTCTATACAGTAAAGGTCATAACATTGGATAAGGCAGCTAGGGTTTAGAGGAAGAGATAAGAGTTCTTTGGCTACTGTTAATTGAAAAAGGCATAGGCTTTTGTAGAATCCCTCTGCAAAGATAGTATAAGTAACTTGCTGGAAGTTTTCCATGTTGGGATCCATTAAGATAGAGATAAAAATATATTTTGGAAACTGAGATTAAAAGGGATAGCTAAAAGAAAGTGCCTTTGAAGCTAAGAACTATAAAATAAGAAATATCCCCCAGTATTAAGGAAAGAATGTTGCATGGATTAGGCTTTAAGGCTTAGGGAGGCTTCACTGATTGTGCATAGATTTCGGACCACATAATAGATCCCATGTGTTTTTTATGCTTAGATAGGAGTGATAGAAGCAGAACTAGTGGGTTTAAAAATTTGGAAGAGAGAAATTTGAATACAGTGGTTTAGAGTTCCTGAATGACCAATGGGTTGCAGGAACAATTGTGTCTTATTGAGGAGGAAGTAAGGTCCTTGAAGTTAACCTTCACAGGACTGTGATGAGAAGTTATGGGAGGTCATGTTGAGTGTTACACATGATAGGGTTGACTCCTTGAAATTCAGTGTGAAATAGTTTGTATAATGTGATTTGAATGTGGGCTAAGGAACAGAAGAGTAAGGTTGGGGACCTCTGGATGGGTCCCCAATGATAGATGGTGATGTAATTTGGAAGTACATCTCATCTCATTTACGAGGTAGTATAGACATGGGAGTTCAATAAATGAATGTGTGAAAATAGTTGTTTCTAAGGTGTAGGCAGAGACTTGGTACAGAGCAGTTTGGAGATAAGGGTATCAACTCCCATAACAGTCAGAGGAGAGAACCAAAATCTCACATGTTTCTGCTTAATCAAGTATGTTGTTTCTGTATAAAAATAATAAAATAAAATAAAATAAAATAAAATAAAAAGAGATTGGCACACCCGTTACCTTTAGACAAGCCTTGGTTCTGTTTTGGTGATGAAAGTCATGGGAGATTTAGAACTGAGGCCTCATCCATTGTCAATCACAAGTCCTAGGAGACTAGGAAAGGACAAGTTAGAGTTGGAGTTGGCCTTGAATTTGGAATGGCTGACTCCCTTCTTAGAGATCTGGGAACAATCGATTTGTCCTTTTAGCTCAGGGGAGGAAAGGATGGTTTTGTTTCCACTTTTATCTTATGTGTTTTTAGTTCCCATTAGTGACTGTCAAGTAGATACTGGGTCGAAGTGTGTTGTCAAAGAATTTAGGGCTGGGAATTTAGCTCAGTGGTTTAAGCACCTGCCTGGCAAGCACGAGGTCGTGATCCACAGTACCAAAAAAAAAAAAAAAAAAAAAAAGAATTTGGGTGCTAAGAATTCTAACTTTTTGCCACCATATTTTTTACAGGCAAATCAGCAAAGTCAAATCATGGACAAGGGACAAATGTTTATATCTGCTCCTCCTTTGAGCTGAATAGCGTCATTGTTTTTAATAGGCTTAATCACTGATATGAGACCTATTATTTAGAACTGTAGGCATCTGGAACTAATAAGGTGGAGGAGACATTATTATAAAAATGAACTAAAGGGAATTATTTGACAATAATTGTAAGTGGTCATATTTACTAAGAAGAATTTGCAAGCGTAATTTTGTGATACTCACAATCAGGCACTTGTGCATAAGAACTCTTCTTCATGGGCTGGAGATTTAACTCAGTTACAATGCCCTTGCCTAGGATGCCCAAGGCCCCAAGTTAAATCTTTAGTCTCACAAACACACACACAAAAATCATTATCTCTTAACTCTCTTGTAATATTGTGCAAGTCAACACTCTCTCAAAAGCATTGTTGATTAATCATTTATTATTGTCCCACATTATTGAAGGGCTTTAAACTAATACTCTGTAAGATAACTGATAGTAGTGGTTACAGTAAGAGTTTAAGTACAGATGATAGCCTTGTTTTGGAATATGCCATATAGAAATTTTGATATTCAATAAGTGAATTAAAGTATGGCTTGAAAATTTCAAAGGGCAAACAGACTCTCTTATTAAGGGGTGATGAACCTTATTGGGTGTATTCTTCCTGTCCATAAACTCAGTTGATATGACAGTGGTGCATTTGAGAGGACCCACTTGAATCTTACAGGCATTCTGCATTGGATAAATGATTATCAAACAGCATTGAATGCCATGGAAACTCTTCTGAGAGAGAAGGCAGTTAACTGGACAGGGTTGAGGTCTTTTCTGAAGGAAGGCTACAGTCTCCATCCATCAGCAAGTGCCACCTTGAGCAGCCAGCAGCCATCAGTGATAAGGCGAGATGTTTCTCCAGCAAATATATCAAAACTTACTTACGAGTCAAATGATTGTCAGCGTTGTTTAGCCAAAAAAGTAGCTTTTACTGAAAGTATGGACATTGCATTTTATTCCTATGACTAGTACATATTTGATATATACATTTAATGTTAATTCATCCTTTCTATGCAGCAGTCAGCCAAAACTGTGAGCAACTTGCTTTATGACATTGCTAACTTTATTATAGAGTTTTGCCAAGCTTTTAGTGTCTCAAGTGCATGATTATGGTCACACTCTTTGGTCATTGTCTGAGAATCAAACACATATGAAGCCCCAGGGGAAGATAACTATGGAAAAATGATGAAGATTTCCACATTTGATTACCTATATTCGTATGCATATCTTAAATATGTAAACAGCCTTACTGAGAAATTGTTTTTTGGTTTGTTTTTTAAATAAGTGCTTTGATTAAGAATAAGGACCTTCATTATTGGTGGATAAAATTGGACAGCATACGCTTAAAGAATAAATGATCTTAAATTGGAACGTTTGAAAGAATGGTAACTAGAAATTTCAGAACTAGGACACAATTTTTCTATGTATGAGGAAATAAGTGAAAAAATTATGAGCATGTATGAGTGTGTCATACATTTAATTAAGAAATAGAAGAATTTTTTTTTCCTTGAGAGTTAATAAAAGACACTTTCTACTTTTTAAACTTTACTTCTGTTAATGAAGTGTAATGCAGTATCTGTCATATTCCTCCAGGTAACACACTGCTTAGTATCTTCTTTCAAATATGAGTGCGTGGCCTTTTGATAGAAAAACATCTTACAGAAACTTCTCATTTTTCAGAACTATTCTCCAAAAATTACTGTTCTATTTTTTCTCTTTGTCATTTAGGCAGTTAGATGAGATATATCCTTTATAAATGCTCACTAATGGGTCGGATTCTTTCTTTAGCAGTAGCCTTTGTAGGAGATAGACCTGGCACAAGGCACGCATTGCAACTCTAATGGAATTGTTCATATTCTTCTCTTTTTTCCTAGTTTTAATTCATTTCCAAAGGAGCTACAATTAAGTAAGGTGTCATGGGGTGAGACCAGGGAGCTAAAGGGAAAGCCAGGCTCATTAATTGAAATTGTGTTCCCTCCTTGTTAATTACATGGATGCTCTGCTACCTGGTTGAGAAAAGTAACTTCTGAAAATGTTGAGACTTCTTTGTAAGAGATTATTAACATAAAGTTTAAATTTTAATTGGATTTTTGGTAAGTAACCTTTATAACTCCTGACAGGGATCTGACATACAATAATTAACTAATTCCACTAGAGTCAAAGGATTCCAAATGTCAAGATGACATTAAAATGGGAACAGACCATGCTTCTGTTGTTTTTTTTTCAATATATACAACAAACAAAGCAGGTACAATAAACTCAGGAGACATATAGTAATAAAATAACGAGTTTTTTATGCTTTCTTGCAACAGTGGAATGAAGGAGAGGACTACCAGCTATCCCACTGAATTCTATTCTGTTTAAATATTCCTTGGGGTGAAAAAGTGTTAAATCAAATACAAGTTATATAAAAATATATCATTTCATAATTCTGCATGCAAGAAAATTTGATGAAATCCCTTGCATCAGAATTTACTGTGAAACAATGATTCTGCCAAAATAATGAATAATTGACTGAAAGTATAATAACATTTACAAAATAGAATAGTTTGTATTTTCTAGAGAAAGATGAATACAAGTATGGTAAGCCAAACATTGTTGAGAGGTTATAACATATTTGTTTGTTATGTTTTTCCTTATGAAAAACATCAGTGCTTCCTTATTAAGGAAACATTTCACCAGGAAAAGTTTTAGTAACACAAGTCAAAAAGTAAAATAGGAAAGTCTTTCTAGTTTTTGCTTTCCAAATGATTAAGCTCTAAGACAGACTTAGACCATTTCAAAAATAAGTAACAATAGTGTATGTGTGCAGACACCAAAATAACTGATTTCAGTTTTGTCCTTTGTCAAAGATGAGCCGATAAGTATAAAAGGCAAGTTATTTCAACTAGCAGTAAAACTGTGGAAATCAAACATCAAGACACATTTATTGTTTGTCCTGGAAATTAAAAGCTCTCAGTTATTTAGTAATGCATTTTTCCACATATTTTAGCAAGCATATTTTAGAGGACAAAGGTAAGTCTGTCTTTCTTTTGATAAGTATATTCAGTAGTGTATTCAGTTTTGTCTCAGCTCCAGTGGGTCTTGGCTATGAAGATTTTCTGGCTGCAATTATGTGATCTATTGATTTCTTCCTCTTGCAATTGTAAAGGCAATTCTGTACACTAGCAACTATTGTCCTCACAATGATCACAGTCTTACAAATTATAACTATTACCACAGTTTACCACAAAAATCCAATGTGTATATACATTTATTTCCATCAAAATAGTTGCTTTGCTTCAGTATTTCTTCAAATGAAAAGATAATACTGGATTGGATATTAAGATGGGAAATAGTCATTTATATTATGGGCTACATAGAAATCTATATGGTGCACAATATATACCCAATTTGATGCCATCTTTTTCTTCATTTTAATTTTCTTGATATATTTTTTCCAAATTCTGGTTTTATCAATTATTGTTGTATATTTTTATTTATTAATTAAAATATTTACAACTAATATATATAACTGATAAAAAAATTAAACTCACAAAAGTTATGCATTTAATAAATGTGTAACTGATGTTTAGAATATGTATTAACAGTTAAAAGCACAGGCAATTTTTGAGTATAAATGAAATTACATCTTCTCCGCTTAACTCTTGCTGATCACAAATAAACAACTTTGAAAAATAATTTTACATCTGCATTTGTGGCATAATTAATAAGCAATTAAATGACTATTTAACTATTTGCCTATAATTCTGAAATTAAAAACAGACAGCTGAAAACTCAGAATATTCCATCTGCTAAAATTGTTATGATTTACTTGGCAGAAGGAAAGATGGGAAGTAATGCTATTCCAATGAACCATAAGGTAAACTATGAATTTGCTAGCTAATTCAAAGTTTGAGAAGTCTACCAAAGAATTTCAAGTATCTAGAATTTAAATTCAATAAAATAAAAAGAAATTGGTCTTCAGAAAAAAAAATATCTGATTGTTTATGAGTAAAATGCCAAAAGCAGCTTCTTGAAGGTAGTGAGAGAATTTCAAAATTTATTAATTGCCTTAGATATTCTCTAAGTCTGTTTTGAGTTTATGGAGAAGAAATGAGAATATATACATAAGTACATCAATTTCAAATATTTCAAATCTATTTATTTTGATGTCAGTGTTTCAACAGTGCAGTTTCATTTTCTAAAACTTAATATAGTTTAAAAAATGTTTTTAACAAGTGCATTATACCCACAAGAAAATTGAGTATCATAATAATAACTAAAAATTTCTGCTTTTCCCAAAGTTATTAAAATACAAACTTCTATCTGGACCTATTTCTATTCTTGCATTTATGTAGACATGTGCTTGCTGTAATGCATAGTAATTAAGGGATGTACACTTGAATATCACATCTTAAAATATGATAGATTTTCTGATCTCCTAGAGATAGGTTTCAGCATGTCAGTATTAAGTAAGCTGTTTGCAATGCATTTTTATAGGTATCATTTTTAAGACTGAAGATTTATGTCATACATTATAAAGACTGAGGACTGCAGATTGGGAGATCAATATGCAAACAGAACCAAAATATGCAGTTTATAACAAAGTTATAAATATGTAGGCTAGTGAGAAAAATACAGTATTTTCAATAAGTAGCATTGAGACAATTGAAGAGTTATGCAGAATAATAAACTGTTCTTGATCAATGTGTCAGAGCATATAAAAATATAGATTTAGTAGAGAATAAATTGTGAAAGGTAAAACTACATCAGGAAGATAACACAGGAAATGTCTTCATGAACCAGGATCTTCATGTGACACTAAAAAGTCCTTACATTAAGGAACAGATTTATACATTTAGTAATTAAAATTGTGAAATTCTATTCATTAAAAGATACTGTTAAAAAGTGAAAAAGCAAGCATCAAGTGAGATATCTTACACAAATGTTGTAAAACTTGTTTCAAGTATATTTCAAGATCTCCAACTCTTCATAAAATAAAAAAATACAGGGTTTAAAAAGACCTAAAGATGTTAGTTAGCAAACCTTCTAGAAAGCATACTTAACAGCAACTAGATTTATGAAAAATTGTTCAAACTCATTTTAATCAAGGACATGAATACTACAGCCACAAAGGGGTTCTAGTACTATTGCGCCAGAATATCGAAATCAAAGCAAAACCAAAACCAGTTAACAGCCAGAAATGTGAATACATTATTGTTCTTACATAGAAAGAAAATATACATCTTCAATCTATGCAACTATTTTGAACACTTTTTGACCTTATTTTTATTTATTAATTTATTTATTGAGACACATTCTCCTTTGTAATTCAGAGTGACCTTCACTCCCTCTATGACCCACACTGCTCTCAAACTCATAGGGATCCCCTTGCCTCACCCTCTTGATTGCTAGGACTATAAGGCTGCGCCTCCATGGCCAACTGACTGTCTAATTTATTTGAAAATACACAAGCCTAATAACAGTCAGCAGTTCTGCTGCTAGGTGGGTAATCCATGTGCACACGAAGGCAACTGGTTATACGAGTACAGGTCCCCAGCTGTGCTGTGAAAGTCAAAGTAGTCATCACCGTCAAATGAATGAATAAATATTCATAAGTTCATTCTTTTCACTATTGAAACACCATCCAAATTAAAGAAAACTTTCAACAAAACAAAGATGAATTTCAGAAGCATGTTGACTAAAAGCCACATATATGTTTGTATATTGTATGCTTTATGCTCATTGCAAACTGCACATGCCAGTATAAATGTGCTATGTAATATAATTATTATACCTTATATATTAAATATGACATATATTACTTGCATGCTATATAGTGTATATATTATATATATATATATATATATATATATATATATATATATACATGGTGTGCATATTAAACAATCTGTATGTAAAGTAATGTTAAAAGCCAAGCATGGTGGTACACACCTGTCATGCCAGTCTTTTGGGATTGAGTCTAGGAAATGTAGCAACTTAGGAAGACCTTTACCACAAATAAAAAGGAAAGCTGCAGTGTTCATTTTGATGGTCCTTTGTTCAGTTTCCAATGGCACAAAAAAACCTGTAAAATAAAGTTAGTGACTATTTTTTGGAGAAGGAAAAGAAAAATACTAATTGCCAGTGAGGAAAAGGTGGCCACTTCTTGATTTCCAGGGATACTGATACTTCTCCCTAAACCTGAGTGACACCCAGTTTGTGAAAATGTACTTCATTGTGCTGTGCATGTTTGTCTTGTATCTTTGATATCTTAACTGAAATTCAAAAAATGTAGACTAAACTGATAGCTAAGTTTATACAAATGCATATGAGTAAAGCATGTTCAAGAATGTGATGACAGGCTGGAGATGAATGAGATTTACTGAGTAGACTGGATCCCATAGCCGCAGAAAGAGTTCAAGGAGACAGTATGAAGAGCCAGTCGACTTTACTCCTAAGTGTTTGTGAACTGGTGAAAGTACCACATTTCCTCTCCACAGGAAGAAATGTCTGCCATTAGTTCAGCCAGTTGGGACCAACTGCTTATTGGTTTGATTTCTAAAAAATAAAAGCCAGTAATCCAGAACAAATCAGGTTAGTCCTAACTCTCAATGGAGCTTTCATCTTACATGACAAGTAAATTTTTAACCAGAACTTGATCCTTCAGTGTTCTCTAGTCCTGGATATGGGTGGTGCCCACAATAGCTTTTGTTTGTCATTTAAATTGCTATAGCTTGGGCATGGTTTTTCACATGGAAGTGACATTTCCAGTATTCTTTTGTGAATATTGTGTTAATTTCAGTAACATTTATACATTTTACCTAGATATGTGATTAAACATAATGGTTATTTATTTTAAAACCCCTTATAGTAAAACAATTTGGAATAAAATATTGCTGCCACTGCACCACTAGTATGGATATAACTATAACTATAACTATGACTGGCAGGTGTTTCAGGAAATTAATTCACATCCTCATTAATCATGTTTTCAATGACAAGTTTTTTCTGACCGATTAATTTCTGTAATTTTTTTAGTGCTTTATGTTTATAAACTGTTTTACACTTTATTTCATTCTTTTAATTTTTACAACATATTAGTGAAAGACATTTTAAAAGGAAAAAGTATGATTTTATCTTCTCCTAGAGTCAACACACTGGTGTGGAAGAGGAAAGTTTTATTAAACGCTACTATTTTATGCTGAAGTTGAACAACACAGGCTAGACATTTGTACCTACAAAGTGCATTAGGGACACATTGCATAGTCTAGGTACAAATATGGGTATCAAGTATTTTTCACAGGACACAGGAGTTTCCAAAGATGGTAGCAGGATAAGGACCCTCTCTGAGAGAGACACCTCTGAGAGAGATGCCGGAATAGAACACCCTGGAGAGACCGAAACAGAGGGAGATGGAGTCTTGCAACCCAGGAAGAAACTAAAGTGAAAAAAAAAAAAACTGCTCGAATATGAGGTCCCGGGCTATCATTAGACAAGCTAAGAATGGCGAGCACAGCACTCTTGCCGAGCTGACTGAGTTCCTGCCCAAGACCAAACTAACCCACTGAACCCTACCAATGCAACTGGCTTGAGTGATCCAGACCATGGCGCTGAAAAGCCCTGTGTGCTGCTTGCCCAGAACTGGCCCTGCATGCGACCCACCCAGAGGCACCACGAATTCCCCGCAGCCTCGCTGAGGTCAGAGTTCTCAGGGACAAACATTAACATACAGAGCGAGATGGGAATAAGACCCTCCCATGGGACAGGGGCAACTGACTGGACAACATGTTTGGATTTGGCCAGGACAGCCCTAACTCCATAAGGAAGTGGCTTCAGTTGGTTGCTCCCCTTGTGGAGTAGATTGGTGGGATCTGCTTGGGCTGGGCCGTGCCCCTGGCCAGGACCCAGTGGCTTGCTACAAATTAATTCCATGAGGGCAGTGCACACTGACACAGTGAAGGCCTGCAAAGGTTGACTGACCCGGAAGGGAGGAGCCAGTGCACACTGCCCTTGCTTGAACTTCAGTCTCTGATAGCAGACTTCAGAATGCAGAAGCCCCTAGCCTGCATGCTCCAGAAGAACCCTAACCAACAAGAACAGGGGCTGGGAATTACACTATACACTTGTATGGAAGGAACCAAAAACATGATGAGAGAAAAATAGGAAAAAAACCCCAGCCCCTAAACCTGAGAATATTGATCCAGGAGATAAATACAAAAGAGATTGAGGGCAGCAAACATGCAACATCAAACACAGCATTGGCGGACATAAAGAGATATATTTGGGACCTTGTAAATGAGATCAAAACTGAAATATTAGTTCAAATTAAACAAGAGATAAGTAGATTAATAAAAGAAAGGCTGGACACCTCTCAAGAAGACACAGACAGATGAATAGAGGAACACAAAAGGAGAGAAATGTTTAATGAAGAATATAAAAAAACCTAGAATTCATGAAGCAGATTCAAAGAGATTACCAGGAAACTAAAGACTCCATAGAAAGTTGTTAAAACTGCCTGAAATAAACCATATAAAGACTATCAAAAATTGAACCCAGGCTTGCAGTGTGTGATAATGAAAGGGAAGATCTCTTAAAAATAACAAGAGAGCAGGCAGTAACCACACACAAGGCTAGAAGACGACAAGAGGATCTATAACTTAAGAATAAAGCATGTGAATGAAGAAGCAGGAGTCAAAACAGAGGAAATGCAAAGGCTATTCACAGAAATTATTAAGGAAGACTTCCCAAACAAAGAAAAAGGAAAAGATATGCAGATGTATGAAGCATACAGAACTCCAGCCACCTACAACCAAAACAGAGCTACACCTAGAAGCATAATAATGAAGATCCCAGAAATTCAATATAAGAACAGAATATTAAAAGCCATCAGAGAAAAGAAACAGATCACCTGTAAAGGAAAACTCATCAAAATCACAGCAGACTTCTTGACACAGATCATCAAGTCAAGAAGAGCTTGGAGTGAAGTAATTTAGGCCCTGAAAGAGAACAACCACCAGCCCAGATTGATGTATCCTGCAAAACTCTCTCTAGAAATTAATGGAGAAGCAAGATGCTTCCATGACAAAGAGGAACTGGGAGAATTTGTGACCACCAATCCAACCCTGCAAAAAATACTGAAGGTCATTTTAGAGAGAACAAGAATACGAGCATTTCAGGAACAGTGGCAGAGGCCTCAGTGAACGGGGCAGACAGTGGAGTTGAAGAGAAAAATAGACAACCAATGGCAGAAAAACAAAATAGCAGAAATAATACAGAGAAGATTGGCTATAATCTCTAGTATAGATGGCCTTGAAATATTAACAGAGAGAAACACAGGCAGAGTAGATCAGGAGATAGGGTCCATTGAGATGCTCTATATAGGGAGGTAGTGGTACTCAAAACAAACAGTGCACCCTATGGGAGTGAAAGGGGAGGAATTGTCTAAAAGAGGAAGGCAGAAGATAATGTTAATTGGGTAACAAGATTTAAAATCTACACTATACTCATCACTCTGCTTGGATGGATTACATGCTGTTTTAGTTTGTCTACTTACACTAGACTTGAGGAAACGGTCAGCTATCCCAAATATAAGAGGGCATAATATGGTACTCATCCTTAATTCCCTATAACTTAATCTGAAGCCCTGTATAACTTACACTGTCCTATTATGACTGATCTTATTTAAATCTGTTTTGTTAGATTGCTATTTTGTATTGACTGATTTTATTAAAATCTCTTATGATTGATAGCGTCAAGTCTAAGAGCATAGGCAACTACACTGAAGATGACAAGATTCACTAAGATACCCACTCTGGTTTGATTATTGCTTTCTTTTGAAGTCGTATAATGTCTCCAGTGCTTTGTTTTTATTAATGGTGTTATATACTTCTGAGACACCATGGTAACCATTGTAAATCACCTTGTTTTGTGGTTTTATATGACTTTTTGCTTCATGCTTTTCCATGAATTGTTTTGTTTTTGTCTTGCTTTGTTTTGTTTTTCCCTCTAATACAGAAAAGATAGATATACATGTAGAGACTCATGCATGTGTAGAGCTTATAAACAGTTTACGAGAACCAATTATATAACACATGTTGAAATGAACAACCTCTTTGAAGAAAAAGAGACACTACAGTACCCAGTGCTGATTCCATAATGTCATGATGTGAAATCCACCAAACCATCATTCTTTGTTCAAAGTGATTTTAGCTTGTTTTGTTTTGTTGAAGTTCAACACACATGAATGTATGGACAGATGTTTTGAAGAGAATGAGAGACACTCTGATAGCCATTCTTGGCTTCCCTATTTTTTTTTGGAAAGAGAATAAAACAAAAGGGGGCAGTACAGAGCAGATCAGAACAGGACAACATAGGCAACACAGTACTTTTCATTAAGACAACTGGACATCAACAGTAGCTAACACCATATCTCTTACTCTGCTATAGTTGAGCATAGTTTCAAATACAATAATATCAAACATAACACAATAGTATAAAGCCATGCATAGAGTGAAAGAATTACGGGGCTTTCTGAACCGAATAACAGAAAATGATCAATGGGTACTATAATATCTCATTTTCAATTAAAAAAATTTTGTTTCAACTATCACACATATTCAAATTCCAATAAGACACAATGTAATAGAACCAACAATAGAACAAAAGAAGCATGGTAGGACTTCTAAGAAGGATGATATTAAATCAGCAATAGCTGTCATAATGTTTTGTTTTCTTCAGAACAGCTGTTCATATCATCATGTATGATATAGTCAAACAAAACAGGATAAAACCATTCCAACTGATGATTGAGAACTTTGAAAGACTTCAAAGCTATGAGATAGGGACTCATGCTTACCATAAAGTCCTATATACACTTATCAAATCTCATACTAGGGAGACTATATGGTATTTACCCTTGTGAGTTTAGTTTGTTTCACTTAAGAGAATGGTCTCAAGTTGTGTCCATTTATTTATAAATATCTTGATGTGATCATTCTTTATAGCTGAGTAGTACTCCATTGTATAAAAATGCCACAACTTTTTTATCCATTCCTCAGTTGATGGGCACTTAGGTCCCAAACAGACCTGGTGAAGATGCCAGTCTCCGCAAAATTCCCAATCCAAACAGCCCAGGCCTCTCTGCGGGTCCGGGAGGTTCCTGGTCCCAAAGAGTCAGGCCATGATGTTGGTCTCTGGGAGATTTCCTGGGGGTGAAGGGCGGGGCTATGGGCCCAAACAGACCTGACCCAGATGCAGGTCTCCGGGAAGTTCCCTGCGGATCTATTGTCTGGTCATGAAGAGCTGAAATGCCTCCCTCATCCTGCTCAGATCAATTCCATACTATGTTGTTTCTTGTGAATTCCCTGAATGTGACAATATGGACAACTATTTGGAAGAAAACAAGAGGCAATATGATAGAGAGTGAATATCTCTGATTGTCTAGCTTCGAAATTTATGTCTCTTACATTGCTTTCTTGTGATCTGCTTTGTTCTGTTTTGTTGTGTTTAATTTTACCCTTTTGATATAATTGCATGTATATTTGAGTGGGTAAGATGGATGACCATATTGCTGTTTTTGTCAGATCGTGAAGCAGAACTGTTGACAGTCTCACTGTTTGAATGTCTACTTTACATGTTTTAACTTTGTAGTTTGAACAACTATTTCCAAGAAATCAGTATGTAATTTGTCAAGTAATAATTTCTTAGGTTTTTGTTGTTGTTCTTTTCCTTTTTTCCTTGTAATTCTATATTGTTGCTACCCTTTATTCTGTTTTTTTTCTTTAAATAAAATTTTAAAAAAAGAAAAGAAAATTGGACAGAAAAGCAGGAATTTAGTCAAATCAAAAACATTTTTGAAAACATTTAATAACAACAATATCAAAGGAAAGTACTTTTTTGCAGTCTTTTGTAATCTGTGATATTTAGAATTGTACAAAGTCATCCCACTTAACTTTTTACAGACATGGAAAAATTTTCAGGAAATTTATTGCGCAATAAATAAAAACTTATGAGAAAACCACTGCTTGTAACCTTTAGGACAGCTGTGCAGTATGTAGCTTGTTAACAACACATAGATTCAGATTTTGATTTGGGAATTTTTCATTATCTAGGCAGATGACATTGCAATGAGTCAGTTTAACACTCTGACCATGAAAAATCTCATGACACTGAGATAAAAATAAAAAGTTTGTTGTTGACACTGTTCTGAAAAGAGAAGCTGTTCTCATTTAATGAGTGGTTTATCTTCGATTGATTGGTTCTTATTTCCTTCTACTGTCATGTTTTCTAAAGAAGAAGATAGATGACTAGTATTCAAAAGAATAATACTTAAAAGCAAGAAGCCCCTCTGCATTTACTAACCTGGTTATGTTAAAAAGAACTATATAGAATTACTTTGGCAACTCAACATTTCATCTTGCACATTTCTGGGAATAGTGTGTCTCCTGTTCCTTTCACATGGCAAACTCAGTCACCAAATTGGTATGTGTCCTCAAAGGATGCCTCATCTCAAGAAGATTAGCTAATGCACTGAATATTCATAAAAATGAGGAGAAACGATTTTGTGGGCTTTCAACATAAAGAGATCATTCATGTTTGAGAAGTCAGGCATCTTTAATTTGATTTAAACATTATGCAATATACACAATTATGAAAACACTGCTCAGTACATATATGCATAGTTATATTTGTGCTGCTGAGATAAACCCCCAGCCTAGTGACTGTGTTCTTACAGCTGACCTTTCCAGACAAAAGACCAAGGTTTGAACCAAGAACCTATAGAAAAATGGTAAATTGATGCCTGCTGCAATAGGACAGCATGTTATCTGCAGAAGGTGCCGGGAGAGCCGGAGCCTCAAATCCACAGAGAAAGAACCTTAGTCTCTGGCAGGTGGGTGAACAGAAGGACTCTTGGTGTTTGCTTGTTTGTTTGCCTTTTAGAATTACTGCGGTGGGAACCAAGCTTGCTCAGATTGGCAAAGTGCCTTAAATTTGGTCACTGCCAGATCTGTCATCTGTATCATACAACTCTAACCAGGCTTTGCTTTGTGTGCCCCCTACAAACCGACTGAGAAGGCAGCCAGAGGTCAGGTATAACACCAGCACATCACAGCTCTGGACATCTTCCCCGAGCCTATCCTATATCCATGGTTTCTTTAGGTGGATAAAGGCTACTGGGCCAGTGGCAAGCAAAAACTGGTCTGGAAGACTGAACTGATCTGACGTACTCCTTCCAAAAAATGGACTTGCTTCTTTTATTCTAAGTGAGTTGAGTTTCTAATGTATATCTGTCAGTTGTATGATCACATGGGAAGTCATTTCAGCTTTTGCTTCCTATTAATGTACACTCTGTTTAGGAACCTCCAACAGATGACAATTAAAATATTTTCCAAGGACATTGTGAAAAATCTTTGAAGTCATACCATTTGTGTGAAAATCAGGAATTAAATTACTTTTCTACTGAGGACTTGGATTTTAGGCTAGTTATAAGAGCTAATACTTAATCTTGCAAAACATTTGGATCAAAGTCAACCCATTGGTCAGAGGAATAGTAACAGAAGAAGGAAGTAGACCCAACTTCCTTCCTTCCTGTGGAATCCTGAAAGAGAGAGAGAGAGAGAGAGAGAGAGAGAGAGAGAGAGAGAGAGAAAGGGAGACCATTTTAGGAGCAAACACATGACAATAATGAGTCCTTCTGGGTAGTAGACTGGCAGGTTCATCAGCAGGCTATTGAGAATTCATGCCTCAGGAAGAGTAGAAATATTAGTACATTATTGTGGCTTTATATAATAGACATTGATGGTTTAACAGATATTGTGTGAGGCCCTTGAAGATGTGGCTGAAGTCCATTCTGCAGACTGACTTCCTCTTTCTGCTTGGAGTCCTGGTAACAGTTATTCAAAGCTGTAGAAGAGAAAATGATGGGATTTGACTTCAGCTCCCTTCTGCCATGTGAATCAGAGCAGCTGAGGGAATGATGTGATTAGGCCAAAATTCATCTGAAGTCAAGGAAAAGCTAAAACTTGGGGTGGTTAATTTTGGAAGGAAATTCTCCATGAATTTTTCATTTTTCTGCTGTTCTTTTAAAGTTTTTGTTTGTTGTCTGCAATACCGTCTCAAAAATATTTTCATACAGGTTATTTTAGGGTTATAGTTAATAGTGTTTCTTTCTAGACAGAGAGAGAGAGAGAGAGAGAAGCGAGATTTGTTTTAGAGGCAAGTCAGTAACGATAATGTGCCCTCCTGGGAACAGACTGGCACGTTCATCAGCAGTCTCTCTGGAAGATTAGGGATTTCCTAAGCATGGGTTGCACAGCTGTGATGTAAACTCACAGCGTGTGAATCTCCCACCTGGGCTGTTTCATACCACCCTTGTGGGATTTGAAATCAGGGGAGCCATTGCAAGTACACAACTCATTCTGCCTGCTGTTCTTTAAGTAAAAATCTTTGATAGATCAGGGTATGCTCTATTTTCTTGCAGCAGCAAACACTTTACCTTTGTTGGTGGCAGTAAAGTAGGGTAAATCCTCAGATTCTTTACAGTTCTTGACAGTACATTTACTCATCTGTCATATAAAGCACAAGAATCCAGATTTCCTTTCTCATGATGTATTCTTACAGGTAACCATGACATCTATTATTACACCTAAATTTTCCAATGAAAAACGTGCTGTAATTGTATTTATCACCTAAAATATTCCATGTGTGCTCATTTCTAATGTTTATTTCAGGATAAATTTCTTAGATTAAAGAGCGACATTTAGAACCTCACTGAAGTGTTTTCCCTGTAAGAAAAGATCACTACACTAGTGTTGATACTGAACTTGGAAAGCTTATTTTTCTAATTCAGATTTAAACTGAGACAGTAATCAGCGAAAGCAGGGCTGGAGGGGAAAACAGCATGCTGAAAGAAAAGTAATTTTGGTTTTTTGAATTATAGACATTTACTTTGTAACAAGATTTATGTACCACCTAAAGCAATGCACATTAAACTACATTTCCCTGGTGATTAATCTACTGTCTTTAAAAAAAGCAATGTAAACTTGAGAGTATTTGATAAAAACTTTGAAACATTTTGTTGTGAGAAAGCTATAATTAGGATTTTAGGATAATTCAAGATATGAAAATTTTCATAAAAACTGCAACAGAAACATCAAATTTTATAATTTGCAGTACTATATATAATGAATTATGTGGAGATCCTTGATTATGGCATGATTATGACATTACAAATTTATATCATCATGTACATAAAAATGTCTAAAATGGACTATCCTTGATATATATATATTTATCATAAATATATATATATATTTATCATAAATATTATATAAGCTGGTTTCTTTAAAAGCATGACTTATTTCTGAGGAGAATGAGAAAAATTTTAATAAAATTAACACAGTAAATTACATTTTATTTATCTGAATGGAAGACCAGTCTAAATTAACTAAATCTAAATTATAAAATACAATTTTAAAATCCATACAAAAGAACACGTATAATAGCCAACTTAATTTACTTCAGCAAAGTATTTAAAAATCTTTAGATTCCAAAAGTCTACTTCAGTACAAAAAAAATCTGTTTAAGAGATATTCCATAGGGAATTGTCACAGTTTAGGGTAAATGAATTCTCATATATGGAAAAGGTGCCTATTTAACTTATTTCTATTCAACTTTTCTATAGTATGCTGTATAACCTTAAAACATGAATATTATTTTATGCAATATATTTTTGAATTTTGTTGTTCTTTAATTACTTTTCTTAATGTTTTGTGTGCATGTAAATCTATGACATTATGCTATTTTTCACAATTCATTGTGTCTGCTTTTCGAATCATCCATCTTATTTTCCTTTTATTAGTACATGTCTACAATACAGTACATAATGAATATATTCATGGTAAGGAATCAGGAATGTGCATAACACAACTTAATTCTTTTTGTTTTCCTTTTTCCTTTTCTCCTCCCTTTCCCTCCATAGTTAGATATATATGCTTTTTATATACAAAACGGCTGCCATTCTTTTTCTATCACCTATTTTTTAAATTTTTCTCATTAAAATATTTATTCTTTGATTTCTCATGTAAGGGAAACTTTGTGATATTTAACCTTCTGGATCTAATCTATTTCACCTAGCTTAATGATTTCAAGCACAATTCATCATAGGTGAATCTTGGAAATGGCTTATATTTTCATCAACAGATGAACACATTAAGAAAATGGGCTACATAAACACCATGGAGTATTACTCAGTCATAATGAAAGTTAAATTTGAATCATTTCTCTGAAAATGAATGCACTTCGAGATCATTTTGAGTGATGGTTATTTCTTGGGGTTGATGTATGTCCTCTGAACAGATGTGTTGAAATATTATACTCTTCTACCTGACAACATGTCCTAATATTGACTCATGGTTTGGTATGAGCTCTGAATCCAATATCAGTAGTGTTCTTATGAGAAGTTACATAGCATACACAAACACAAAGGAGAAGAGGCACTATGATGATGGAGGCAGAGATTAGAGTTATGCAACTGCAAGCTAAATCACACCAAGGATTTCCAAAACCAGTTGGAGTAAAGAAAATGAGAACAGATTCACTCCTAGAATCCTCATGGAGAAATTCATCTGGAGAGTAATTTTTGATTTCTAGCCTCCAGAATTTTGTAGAAATAAATACTATCTGGTGAGAGTTTGTTATAGCAGCTTGAGAAACTAATATATCTATATATTGAGTATACTTAAGTAAATTGAAACTTTTGAGAGGTAATTGCTAACAGTAAAGGATTTTAAAAATAATGCCCTTAGAAAACAATTCAATGTATACCACTTGGGATATTATTAACCCTTTTAAGTGAGATGAATAATTTGCATAGTCCTTACAAGCTATTTAAAATAATTATCACTGATACCAGAGGTGCTAAAATTATTTTCATCAATAAAGATTTAGCGACTTGTAACACTTTAATCAAACTTCAATCAAGAACAAAGTAGAACCAACTGAGTGAAATATTTAATTAAAAATATGACAGATGTTTCTTACTTAAAAAAATAAATTCACTGCATATATTATTTGTTACAATTATTTTTCCTTGGTCTTTTAAACCATTACTTTTTTTCATACCTTGGATTGTGTTTAACACTTTGGTCAAGAACGAGGGCACTGACACTATGGTTAATAAATGTGTATACATTTTCATTAAAATTTAATAATTTTACACAACAACATCATTATTCATTATAATGAGGTGCTACACATTTAAGAAAGCTATATGGGGCAAGTGGTTTAGCTCAGTGGCATAAGTGCCTGCCTGGCAAGTGCAAGGTTGCGAGTTCAATCCCCAGGACCAATAAATAAATAAATAAATAAATAAATGAAATAAAAAAGCTAAACAAAAGGGTTTGGAAATTATCACCATAAACAAACTCTTACAATTTCAGAAAATAGATATGTTTACCTTGGTTTAAACATTACATATTTTATCCATATATTTGGAACATTATATAGTATCCCATTAATAGCTAAATTTTTGTTGCTTCAAATACATTAGAAAGTTAAACTGTGGTTTTGGGTGGGATAATATTAGGGAACTTATTTTTGTTTTTGTTTGTTTGTTTATTATTGTACCAGGAATTGACTCAGAACCTTGAGCTTGCCAGGCAGGCACTGTGCCGTTGAGTTATTTCCCTGGCACAAAAGTCTTCATTTCTATACCTCAGTTGAGTTGGTTATCCTGAAACTGTGTGAAGAATAAAATGGAGTGGAGCTTTCATTCATGGTAGAAGGAAAATCACATCAAGAATATCTATAAGAAATTGAGTATTTCCATCAATTCTAGTTATTTTAAATAAGAATGCACATTTAAAAATATTTCTCTAGGTGATTACTCTGCATGGTAAAGTCGTAGGGCCAGAAAATTTCAAGGTTCAGTTCAAATCATTCCCATTTAAGTAAAATCACAGAATTCTGGGATGAAATTTTGCAAAAATGTCAAGCAGTTTCAAGGAGTTTCTAAACCCTCAGTCCCTATTTAATCAAAAGCATAGATTCCAAATACATTCCATAAGGGCACAAGTTGGAACAAAACTCAATACTATGATTAAAAGCCTAGAATTACTGTTAGAATATGAACGTGTAGGATTTCCTAGAGCATTAGTACATTATAGTGTTTAAATTAGAATTCTCATTTATCATCTAGAGAATTTGTCATGCAATTAGAACCCCAGCTAACTTGAGATTTAAAATGTTTTAGTTTCTATAACTTACCATGCAACTATCTATGAGACAATATTCACAACAGTGTTTTCCTTCTTCTTTAGTAATATGCACAATGAATTCTTTTAAACATAGTCAAAAACAAAACCAAAAAAATCACAACAAATATTCACATTTTATTTCCCAGCTTTGATAATTACATTTTACCCCAGTGCTCTATTAATAACTCTTTGTTATAGGGGTTGCATTTCACAAAAAAGAACAGAGCTTGTTTGTTTCACTCTAAATTTTGAGTATACTCTGTTATAAGCACAGGGGTATTTTCACTTATTAGAAAATTAACAATAAATTTTTGGGATCAAGTAATTATCAAACAATATTAATATTTCCCAACTATTTCAAATATTTGTATTAGTTACTTTAAGATCCAAATGAGGTCTATCTAGAATGTATAATCAAAAAGTACAATGAATATTGAAATTTTTAAAAATACAATATAAGACATACTACCTAATTTCTCTGCAAATGACTTCTTTCTTCTTTTTATCCCATAATTCTTCCCATTTTCTGAAGCGGTTCTGGAAGTCCTCTTTCATAAGTGTCTTTAGCGGCCCTGTTGTGATTTCCTTGATGTCCTGAATCCATTTAAAATATTTACCTTAGGTACTCATTTTGACTTTGAGGAAAACCCAGAACCCATACTGACAAATCTGTTGAATATAGTAGGTAAGAACATATCATGTATCTAGGAGCCTTGCCTTCCTAGGCAAGGCAACTATATTCACTTTAGTTAGTATCATAATTCATAAAGACACTCACACATAAGACTTCCAGAATTATTTCAGAAATTGTTGAGAAACAAATGTCTTTGGAGCAAAGTGGATTGATTATCTAGAGTGGAATTATTTACAGTGGAATTAATGACAATGTGTCTTTTACTGTAATATTTTTTATTTAAGCATTTGCCATAAATTTAGATCACTCCTTTATACACTGCCTCACCAATTTGTAATTTTCAGAGTGATAACATTGACACCAATTAACAATTTTAAGATGTACTGGTATTTCTTGTGCTCATATGTAGTACAATAAATCCTCTAAGAGAGTAACAAGCAAAATTATGTCTTTCTCTACTTATCCTAAACAATATTAAAAATCTTAACAGCAGAAGTTGTCGAGAATAAGAACTAAAAGATATCAGAAAAGAAATAAAATTGTATCTACTTATCTGCTTGACAGCAACATGACCATATACATAAAAATCCTAAAACTTCCAAACAAAAAAAAACTATTATTAGTGATTATACAATTACTAGAACTAATTGAAAATTCAGTAAAGTTTTAAATTAAAAATTCAACAGACAAAAATAACTTATGTTTTACACTAATAATGAAGTATCTTAAAAACAGTTTGAGAAATAATTTGAATTAAAATACAATCAACATTACTTAAGAGTAAATTCAAGCTGGTCACCATGGTACATGCCTGTAACCCCGGTCCTCTGAGGGGCTGTGGCCAAAGAATCACCAACAAAGTGCACCCTAAGAAGCTCTCTGACTTAATGAAACTGTACCCTAAAACGAAAAAAGAAACAAAAAAGACTGAGAATGTAGCTTACTGTGAAGGTTCTGTGTTTAATCTCCAATAGCATACATACATACATACCTAGTAGGAGGAAGATACGTATACTGAAAATTGTAAAACATTATTGAAAGAAATTGAAAAAGTACTAAAGAAGTAGAAAGACATTCCATTTCATGGGTTGCTACAATTAACATTGTTAATATGTCCACAATACACACAAAGCAATCTAGAGATTCATTGGGATTCCTGTAAACATATCCATGGGAAGATTTCCATGGACTTTGAAAAGATCTCATATAGTCAAAGTAATTTAGAGCAAGAAGGACAAAGGTAGAAGTATATTCTTGATCTCAAAATAACTATGAAACTATTATAATCAAAACAACATGGTGCTGACATAAAAACAGACATATCCATCAATATACAAAAATCCAGTAATAAAACCCAGTATTTTGAGTCATTTGATTTCCTACAAAGCTTATAGGAACACTCTATGTGGAAAGAGTATTCTTATTAGAAATAGGACCAAGGAAACTAATTGAATTTGGAATCTTATCTCACACTATACACAAAGTTAACTCAAAGTATTTTTAAAAGAATCTATATTTTAATGATCACTTTTAAAAAACATCCATTAACTTAAATCTGAAGTATAGTATAATTTGCCTTTCTTTTGTGATTCTGTGTCTTCACTAACTAGTCCTGAAAGATACTATAACTATTAGAATGGAAGCTTTCCCTAAAGCACTAAAAGTGTTCCTTGATCAAGACTATTCTACTATGTTCTGTAATGTTTATAACATTGAAAAATACAGATTCGATTTTTTTCCCCTCAAGATGAGTACAACTCAATAATGTTTCCTCTCCTCCATTATTTTTTCCTTTACCTTCTGTTTTGGACTTCTTTGTTTTTGAAATGAGTGCTAAATATGACTCTAATTTTTCATTGCCAAAACAGTAAAAATGTTGTCTGACCTTTGAAGATTGTACTTAACAATTTGAAGTTAATTACATACATAGGTCAGACTTAACCTAGTATAATACTAAAATATATTCTCATTTAAAAATATAACAATACTTTTTGTCCCAGTGAATCTATGCTCTGTGCTGATGTATGCATATTTTGTGTTTTGACACATAACACAGAATAACAGTGTTGGAGTTCATACCCAGACTGGCTGTGATTATGGAAAGAGAACCTTAGGTTGTTGCCAAATTACTCCCTAGAGACAGTATTTGAAAATTTTTGTCGATAAAGGCCCATATGTTAAACCATTTACATTTTGCATCTTTGAAATCTCTAGACAACGTCTTGACTTTACAAGTGTAGTGCAATGACAATCAAAGGCAAAGCAAACACAAATCTTAGACAATGCGTGAAAAACGAACTTGGCTGTGCTGAATGTATAATTCTATTTGCAAAGCAAGTGATGGTCTACATTTGTCTGTCTAGTGGAAGTTTACAGGCCCATTTTCTCTCTCTCTCCTGTGATTCTAATTGTGCATTAAGTCATGAAAAAAAAAAGTCACAGATAGGTGCATGCTCATGTGGACAGCAAACTGGGCAAAAGACTGATGTGTCCTGAGAGCAGAGACCAAGGTTGATCATAACTGAAGGGTGCTAATTGAAAACAGGTGAATTCTCTTTCTGTTGATGAAAAACAACAGACCAGTATTTTATAAATGAGCACATTTTTAAAAATGTCAAGCCAGGCTGTTACTAATAGTAGTATTTTGTCAATTCCAATGTGAAAAATAACTTTAAAAACTAAAATTATAAAATTTTATCAATTCATATTTGTGATCATGCAGCTGTATCATCTGTTTAAAAACTGGTTTTGTTTTAAAACTGCAGAAGTAATTTCAACATGACAAAACTGTTAGTTAACTTTACCCTTTACAAATTGTATTTCTATATTGTTTTACAAAAGACTATGAATTACCTCAATTATTCCAAATTGCTTATCCATATAAAAATGCTTGATGAAAATAAAATATAAAACTTATACATTCTCCAGTGATTTATTATGTATAAATTACTAAGGCATTAGGAATGATGGTAAACAGGATGCTAGCATAAACTTCCTTCTGTGGAAAAGGAAACATTGGAAATCGGCAAAAGTGTTGAAATGGAATTTAAAAGAATTATAAAAAAGTGATGAATCAAAATATGGTGAAAAAATGTACGCCCTTAAAAATGCAAAGATTTATTATGTTTTCACTTTAGACATTTATCTTGTAATTCAACCATCAGGTCCTTGTTCCTTCTGTAATAAATTCAATGATGTTGTGAAAACTCTTGTTGCTCCTGTCTCCCAAACCAGTCAGAATGTGACATTCAGCAGTTGGTTTATCAGTTTCCAGTTGAGGTTGCAATTGCTGACCTCATACAAGTTGACCAACCCAGGAATTATACACAGGGACAAAGCAGAAATTTCAAGGAAATGTGTCAAGTTCAAAACAGAGAATTGTAGAGTGCAATCATTGGATTTCAAAAGGGTATGCTATTGACCTCTTATACAGCAAAGAAAAGCAAACTACTACTGCTGGTGTTCATTTCACTGTAATGGAAATATTGGTAGGGGAATGTGGATAAAAAAGAAGGCTGAGATGGGAACTTTCAACAACAGAACTGAAGGTGGAGTAGTTGTTGATGAATTATGCAGCAACTATGATGTCACTTGTGAGCTGATGAATGAACAGACACGTGCAGCAAAGACCTGATATGACAACAGAAAAAGAAAAATGATGTCAACCGGGCCCTACAAGAATGGAGAGGAAACAGTAAAACTGTGTGATGTTAGGATAAGCAATACTCATGTATGGAGCATACAGTTGTCATGTGTGCAGAGTCCAGTAGGTGTGAAAATTGAAGTAAAGTTTATTTTTGTATTGTGCTATTGGTATTTTCATTGCATTTCATATAAGAATTTATTTATGTACTTTTTAGATTTTTTACACCCCAAAATAGTTGATATTGAAATTTTTGATGCTTTTTAATAAATACTTAATAAGTATTAAAAAATAAATGCTTTATTTATGTGATTTTTTTCCACTAAATGTCTGTTATTTACATAATAAACTCGGAGAATTAAAATCAATAATTCATCAATATAAATATTCTAAAGAATAAAGATAGGTCTGACAGACCTATGTTTCTGTGCCTTAATGATAAAGTTAGTCTTATGTTCTAGGGTTAAATCTTAAAGAATATATTATAAATTTCTGTCTGGTCATTAAGGGATTGTTTCTCTTCTTCAAGTTTAGTTAAAGAAGTGTGTGGGATTTCACTTCCTTTCAAGAGGTTCATTTTTTTTTTCACAGCTCAAGTTCATCTTTACCTGCTACATGACCTAAGTCCTGTGTGATGGGCAGCAGAATAATTACCACAGGTAAGTTTAACTTAACTATAACTTGGCATTTGATAACGTAACTTCCTAGTTAAAGCCTGAAGGTAAACCATGCCACTTACTGGGTATTCTGTTCCAGGTTTGTAACTTCTATATGTTTTAAGGTCCATTGCATCTATGGATTACTATAAAAATAATGTACAGGTAAAAGTAAAACATTTAAAAGTTGAACTATTGTTTGGTGCATCTAATTAGAACTTCTGCATGCCTCAGTATAGATGATAAAATGCGATTTTTTTTTTTATCGGTACCAGGGATCGAACTCACGACTGCCTGCTTGCAAGGCAGGCACTTATGCCGCTGAGCTAAATCCCCAGCCCCCAATTTCTTTTTTTCAACCTTCAAATTCACTATAAAAACTATCTCCAAACTTTAAATGTAGATGGCATGTTCCACTTCTTGCAGCCCTAGTATGCACATTGAACTAATGTGTAAGAGAGAACTGGATCAACTGAGAATTTAATGGAATTTCAATTGGAAAATATAAAGCAAGAGACAGGAAGGAAGAGTCATGGGTGAACAATAGAGTAGCAGAGATTAATTCAGGAAATTTGGAATACGGGTTAATGTATTAGTCAACTTTCCTGGTGTTAGTACAAAATATTGTAAAAGAGCAGAAGTTTAGCTTTACTCGCTACGGATTCAGTCAGGGGTTTGGTTATGAGCTGTCATGGCGGAAGCGCATGGAGAAGCAAAGGTGCTCACTTGATGATGGCGCAGAAGCAGAGATGGCAAACAGCGTCAGAGAGCGAGCTGGCATAGCCAGGCCTAGGGCCAGCGTCTCTCCCTGACCACCCAGAAGCCCAGCTGGGGATTTTGCTAATCCTCTAAGGGACTCCCAAGCCCACCATACCGACAACTAAGCCTAACTCTCCAAACAAACAAGATTTTTGTTTAAGCAAGAACATTCTGTGGAGAAATATTACTATAGTAAGAGTCAAGTAAAGGGAACAATTAGAAATAAATTTTGCTGAATTGCATAAATCTTCCCTTAATGAAGCAAATCTTCTAAATTTCGGACAATATGCACCTCTTTACTCATTTTGAGCACCATTTTGGACCACTATGTCTATTTAATGTAATAGGATGCCGTCAACACCATCAAGATTACAGGCACATATGTGAAACATATACTTCCAGTATTTATGCTTAGAAAACCTTTCTTTTTCAAAAATAAATTAAAAAAACTACACTGTTTTATAACACAAGTTTTTAAATTATATATATATATATATATATATATATATATATATATATATATATATATTATACTTTAAGAAACCACAATGAAATTTTGTTTGGTCTGCTAAATCCCAGTAATGATGTACCACTGAGAAAGACTACACTTTTCATTCTTCTACCAGCAGGACTGCTCTTGCTTGCTGGAAAGTGTGTAGTATGTGACACAGCGAATCCAGCCATAGGAAAAGAAGTCCCTGGGTTTTTACAACAAGAGCAAATGGATTCAATATTCATTTGTCTAACACTGAACTAACCATCTTGAACATATGCTTATTTTTTGAGGCATATATAAATATTTTCATTCCCTCTAGCATGAATCCATTAGTGTGTGTGTGGTGTGTGTGTGTGTGCGCACATGTGTGTGTGTGTGTGTGGTGCTGGGGAATGAATGTGTCATTCTTAAAAGTGATGTTGGGTCACACCTAAAATAACAGCAATATTGGGACCATTGGTTGCTCCCTAATTATTCCTTCCTTTTCCAGAGTTTCATATTCTTATCCAGAATTCTGTGTTTTAAACACTGAAAACTGTGAAAGTCTTAGGAACAAATATTTCTGGGTATAATGGTGCTTATTCCAAAATAAACGAGTAAAAGGAGCACAGTGCTTCAGGAAAGCCCATTTTTTGACCCTAATTTCAGTACATAGAATAAAAAATATTATTTTTGGAAAATACATATGCTACAGAACAAAGGGTACAAGTCACATTTTGAAATTTATAAAATCCATAATTGGATCATTAAAAACTTCCTGATTTTTCATCCATATTTTGATACTATTTGCCAATATATGTCTAAATAACCTCTCCACCACTCCATAAACACCGCTCCATCATTGAAAAGTCAGATTATCGAACAAAAGGTACTTTGGATCTGAGTGCTGTAAGACAAGAGGGTAATGTTGCATGTAATAAAATAAAATATGTATTTTAAGAATTATTATGGTAATTTCAAATAAATTGGGTAAACACTAGATTTAACAATAGAAGTACTGAATTACCACTGGATTCTTACCACTTTTTGACACTACGTAGCAAGAAAACAATTCGTTTTGTTGGTGAGAGTTGGGTAGCATTTATTGGTGTAAGTCTCTGCAAATCTATTGACCTGGCTGCTACACACACACACACACACACACACACACACGCACACACACACTCACACTCACTTACCTACGCTTAATTTGTGGTTTCTATTATGTTCTATTACTGGCATGATGGTCTGCAGCATTTAAATTAAGTAGAGACATTTTATCACTGCAACTGAACGGTAAGAAAGTGGAAGCAATAACAATGAAATGTAGTTCAATTATAAAATTCAATAGATTCTGAAATATATGTGGCCAAAAAATCACTAGGGAGAATAATTTGAAATTTATAACTAAATATTATTTATCTATCATCCATCTATATTATTTTGCAATTTACAATAAGGATTAGAATAATATATATTGTAATTTTACCAAGAAATTAGCCAAATTCTATATTATATGTTACCTTACATAATGATGCTTACCTTTTAATTATTATAAACTAAATCATCAAAAATATTTCTTTGAAAAAATGTAGCCTGAGACATGCGAATTAAACAAAGCACATCTGAGTGTTTCTACACAAATTGAAATTATGAGTTAACCAGCTTTATTCATCTTTAAGAAAAAGTAAAATACAGTGAGCTTCATTGTAGATGCTAAACGTGGCCGCAGCTTTTTTTCCTTCTGTATTCCCCTCACCCCGTGACCGGCCCTTGGAGTCTGAAGGTGGACTTGGGCTCGTGAGTTGTTCTGCATGTGCCGTATTAGCAGAGTATGGAAGCAGAGGCCTAGAAAACGTACCCAGGGCTGCGTCTGCCTCATAGCGTCTCAGGTTCTGACCACTGCTGCAGTCAGCAGCCCACTTAGCCTGTCAGAGAGGAGGAGCAGCAACCTCAGTTTAGAGGACAGTCCCCAGACCATATACGTGCAAGATCCTGCTGAGATATCTCAGCACCCGTTAGTCTGTCTACTTAGCACAGATGTAAAAGAGAGACTAAGGGAGGTGAACTGAGCTAGCCCAATTCAAAATAATTGCTGTAATAAACCATAACATGGGGATCTAATTGATTGGTGATTATTTCAAACTTCCTCCTTTCAGCTTGCTAAATAAGTAAGGACATACATAAATACAACATGCAACTAAATATCTTGAGTTATGGGTTGTTTAACCCTTATGATTGCAATATATTTAAAATTCAAAGTAATTAGCAATTTTATAGTTAAATTTAAATATGGAAGAATAGAGTATACTACAATTTAAGAACTATTTTTATTTTTCATTTAATGTGTATTTAATGTTTTTGCACTTCTTTACATATATTAACAAATTATCATTCCACGTCAACACAATAAAGTAGCACTATTTTTGTATTTTCATTTTGTGTAAGAAGAAATGCTGGAGCAATCAGCGAAGGAGATATTGCTTTGAAAAGAGAAAGTCTGGTAAGTGAAACTGTACTCTGAACTGATAACATAATCCTTGTGAAAAAATGATCATGGTACATTATAAAGTAAGTAAAACAAGAAACAAAATATTATGTAAGTTACAAACAAATTTTTGGTTTAAAATTTTATATGTGTGTGGGAAGAAAATATAAACAAGTATCTTGTGTATCTGTTTCCTATTGGTACACAATATTATAAAATATCATTAAATGAAATGAATTTATTAGTTTACTATTCTCTAGGTCATGGGTCTCCAAGGGTCTCCAAGGGTTTGGAGGGTGTGTCTCTTTAGAAGCTCTAGAAGAGAATCTAATTCTTACTCTTCTTGGTTGTGGGCAGAATTCCCTTCTTTGAGATTATTGAACTGATGCCTGTCTTTTCTTATTGGTTAGGGCTTTCTCTTATTTCTAGATGTATCAGCATTCATTGGATCATGATATTTTCTTATGTCTTTAAAGAGAGCAACCTTGTGTTGAGTTTTCTTCATACTGGATCTCTCCTGTCTGCAACTCTGGAGTTTTCTACCTTTAAGGGTAGATGTGATTAGATTGGGTGCATCCACAGTCCAAAATAATGTTTGTCAAGTACTTAAATATGATCACATCTGTAAAATCCATTTTACTCTAAAACATAACACCTTCACATGATAGTAGGATAGCAGAATATGAGCATTTTCAAAGTGCCCTTATTCAACTAGGATTTGGAAAATATATAGCCTAAAGTTAGGAGTTATTATTTGTGAATACTGAATTTTTGGCTGAGTTTTATTTCCTTTCTTTTCTTGAACTAAATTCTCTGGTATTTCCTTAAGGATATTGGATTACAAACATGAAATAAAATATTTATATTCTGCATACATTGCTGAAAAGTACTTTAGACATATATTTAAGATATACAATGTTTTCTCTCTTTAAGAAATAATTACATTGACTAACATTACTTGCATCTCATGTTAGGTTATTACTTTATGTTATAGTCAAATTAGTTTTGTCATGTAACATGTTGGATTTGTTTTTAGGTCTACATTATTTCTAGTAGATCTGTCTTTACCAGTAATCATACAAAATCCTTAAAAAATAAATTATTCTTCCTCTAATAATCTATTACAGCATTTTTATTCATATTTCTTCTTAAATTTGCTAATAAGGTTATGATTATGAACTTCTTTTTTAACCATATTGAGTTTATTGACCAATTATTCACTCCAAAGTATTAAAAAAGATCTTTAGAAAACCAACCAGCACTGGAAAATATTTGTCTACTTTGTATAACTATGATTGTGAGTTTTTCAAGCTCTCATTATTTCCTTCAATCTATCCTTTGTCTCTTTTTTCTCTCATTGAAATGTTGTCTCTTTCCTTAATGCTTTAGCCCATTTAAATTTGTAGTGACTTCCATCACAGTTGTTGAATTTCAGAGCCTCGTGAGATATGTTGTCTTTCTGAACAATCACAGCTTTGACACTGTGTACTTATTTCACATGACAAAGGTTCCATGTGACTGGACAATAAGGAGGACTAGCATGCAGAGCACACATGTAAACTCTGCTCTTGGACATGCTTCATGGTTCACCACATGTCATTTACAATGTGCTCTGCTGATCACTCATAGGCTTACATTTAAAGTTAGTATTATTGTGAATTTCAAAAAAGTTACATCAGTACATTAAACTAGGGTTGTGTTCTGTGAGCCTGAGTACCATGAAGCCAGCCCTGGTTCTTTGGTCTCACTTCCCCAATGCACTTAGCTCTTCACCAGCTGCCTTCCAGAAGAAAGATGCGTCCTGAACATTTACTCATTTTTTACAGGAAAACCATTCCAAGATACTAAAAATTGTGGTCATCATGAAGAAGTAGTGGAATGAATCAGAGGGAACCTAGTACTCCACTGCTGGGGGTATTTGCGGTGGTGATATGTTCCGAATTGAAGTATCATAACTATTTATGTTTTCATTTGTGGAGAATAAAATGAGTAAAAAATTACCAATGAAAAGAATGACTGCTTCAATAACTTTGGCACCTGAAACATAGTTAGGTAATAAAATTATTGGAATTGCCTACATTTTATTTATTGACCTACAGCCCTTAAAGAAGGATAATGATGGGCTTGAGTCATAAAAAAATCATTTCAAATCACTCTGCAAGTCAGAGATTCTTCATAGTCAAATTTGAAGAGATTTATATATTTGACAATACAAAGTCAGATAATGCTGAAAACTAGACCCATGCCTTGATTTTTTGAGTTGCAGAACTATAGTAGATAGTAATTTCATAGCCCAGGGATGTGGTCACTGAAAAAAAATCAAGATTTGGCAGAAAGATCTGGGAACTGGAGACCAAAGAGAGGACCTGTGTAGATAAATCTTAGACTTGAACTGTGGTTCGTCCTAGCCCTCTGACTTGTGAAAATTATCCCATATCTCTTGCTATATCTAAGGAAAATTATAATCCATGGAAATAAAAGATGGCCTTACCTAAGGTGTATAAATATGAATGATGACTTTGCTCTTGATCTTTTATTTTCTGCTTTTTAAGTCAACAGCTAAATATAAATATCAGGGCATATCAAGTGAGAGTTGTGATATATTAAATGGAACAAAGGAATAATTTCTTAAAAATCTGTTTAATGGTGTCTTGGTTACTTTTCTCTCATTGCTAAGACAAAATACCTGATGCCCAAAATTAGGGAAGGGAAGGTTTATGTAGCTTTAGTTTTTGGAGGTTTCAGTCCGTATTCAGCTGACTCCAAGGCACAGGGGCAGCCACAAGTGACAAGAGTGAACAGGGTAAAAAGAGCAAAAACATGACTCTTTGTCCCCCATCTTACACTGTATGCCAGCTACCTGCCCCTGGGCTTGTGCAGCACTTATACTACTAATCCCTGCACTAGATAACGAACTAATCACAAACGCTAGAATCAGCCACCTCTATGACTGCATGAGGCTTTGGGGGAAGACCCAGACATGAACCATAACAAATGAGTAAACAGGTAACAGCAGAAACATGGAGGAAATCTGTAGTATTTGTCCTTGATGATAATTAACTGAGTAAGTAAAAGTAAAATATAAAGCTGGTCTTCAGGAGAATATGTTGACATGGGAGGGATTTCTAATGTATCAGGATGAAAAAACCTGGCAATGATATCTAAAATCAATTGTACTAAAATTTTTAAATTGTTCTGAATCAGTTTTTCATATCATGCTCCATAATAACACATGAAAACACACACACATACATACATAAAAATTAATGGTTTAAAAAAGCAAACATTTGTGCAAAAACCAATATTCATTTGGATAGGTTTTTGAAGTCTAGATTGTGTTGAGTGGATTATCATGCATATGATCGAGTGTAGCATCTTTGTGATTATCTTGGCTGCTTCTTTTAGTCCCTTTTCCTTCAAGAGGTTAATTCATTGTGAGATGATGTGACAGAAGTTCAAATAAAAGGATGCAAGCGTGAAAGGCTTCTCAGCTGAAGTTTGTCACAGACACAATGTCCCTCTCACTGTATTCCATCAGTCAGTGAGTAAAAGAACCAGTCAAGATTCAAAGAATAAAACACTGTATCTGCTTATACTTGGGGGAAGCTGCAATGTTACATCACAAAGAAGTGAATACAGAAAGGAACAGATAA
Source organism: Dolichotis patagonum (assembly GCA_004027295.1). Lineage (NCBI taxonomy): Eukaryota > Metazoa > Chordata > Mammalia > Rodentia > Caviidae > Dolichotis > Dolichotis patagonum. The sequence continues at coordinate 5,061 of PVJX010010266.1, read as the reverse complement.
TTGAGCCATCTTTCAAATAACCAATCTTCTTGAAGCTTGGAAAAAGATGTAATCCTCACTGCCTCGACAGGAAATTGAAAAATGAGTGGGATAACTCATGAAAGTGGCCATATTAGAGAGGATTTATTGCACGACAATGGAAAGACTCGCTGAATATGTTCTCATGCAGAATCTGACAATTCCTTACTGAAGCTATAAAGGATGGGGGCTATAGTTGGCAGCATCTGTAAGAGGATCTTATTTGTAGGTGTGAAAAGTAGCCAGAACCTCATCTTCAGAGTGGCAGTGCAGATTATTTCAGACTAACAGAAGCCAGTGGCATTCAGCTATTTAATTGGTGAGAAAGTAATAATGGAACCCAGAGAGACTTGACCTGTGTGAGTCTCTGGAATTGCTAACATGTTGATATGATTTTGGAGTTAGAAAGATAACACCTAAAAAGGATAAAATTTGATTTCTTTTTTTTTTTTTTTTTTGGTACCGAGGATCGAACTCATGACCTTGCGCTTGCCAGGCAGGCGCTTAAGCCACTGAGCTAAATCCCCAGCCCGATAAAATTTAATTTCTCTACTACCCTCAATATCAATAGGTAGTGAGGACAAAGCCAATAATATTTCATAGGAAACTAACTATTTCATACCAAGTTATTATATTTGGTCCGTTTCTATAGTTCCATCATCTACTATTATTTTAGTTCACTAAGGATGAAATGTGTAAAGACACACATGAGTTTGTAAAGTGAATACTCCTACCCTTCTCTAAAAGATCCTAGGTACATTTATCATTAGAATAGAAAAAAAAAATTCATACCTTTCAACAACTATTGAATACGAATCTGATATCTGTCATAATAGTCTCTTGCCAGAGTTAATGAATACCAAATCCAGTGATAAATGGAAACTTGGCTAAGTCTGTTTCACAGTGGCTTCACACCAGAACCAAGGTAGGATTATTTCCTCAGTTTCTGAACCTTATGAAGTAGACAAACACAGTTGGTGCCTTGCTGAAATCTTTCTAGTCAGGTATCTACCTGAGGACTAAAAAGATTTATAATATAAATTATATAAATCTTTAAAATCCTCAAATATTCAGGAATAATAACTTTCATCAAACACACATTTGCTTTCTTGTATGTTCTTGGAAAAAATAAATGTATCATGATCCAATATTTTGGGCTATTTAACCCTATTTAGATAGGAAGCTAGTTACAGTAATTATGCTGTAAAGTGGAAACTTTCTTGTGTGTTACACACATGAGTTCTGATGGTTGATTTGTAGTTACTAAAATAACAAATTGATCTTTTGGGTGTTGAAAGAAAGCACTTTTTTCCTCTTACACTGTTATTCTGGGACCTAGTCATATCTGGGAAAGAAGCATCAAAATGTTCTCTGTTTTGAGTTGGGCTCAAAGAACAAAATAAATCCACTTCAGGCCCAAAGGTTTATATGCAGAGTTTTGCCAACTGCAATAGTTGGTTACAGTGTGGACCACTGAGGTTCTGGAGCAAGGCTGTACCTTCCTCAGTAGAGATTCCCTAGTGAATAATAATGCTGCTATGTTTTGAAAAGCATACCATGGCTTTCTACTGTGTTGTAGATGAGATACAACACCTGAAAAAGACACAGAAAGTCACAATGAAACTGAGTCTGCTCATAAACTGAGATGGCACATATACAAACTGTTGGAATGGCACAGTGGAATTTTACTCTGTGCTAGAAATTGTTCAATTTTGTTTCATTCATAGTAGTTCTAGGGATTATAAGTAAGTTACATGAATAAAAATCAGTATCCACTACATTTGTTGTAACAATACTTCTTCGGTTAGGATTGGATTCATAAAATTAGTTTGCAAAGGAGGAAAATACTGAGGACTGGTTGATTTAGGGGTCAGCTGAATATGTGAGTGAGCTGAATATTGCTACCATGTAACAGGCAGCATTAAAGAATAGCATACATATACCAATTGCCTACAAGGAATATTAACATTACAAACATGTACTAATAAAAAATAAAGAACAGCTTTAATAGAAAATAATCCACTGGTAGAAATTCAAGCATTATTATACTTAACTCTTAAATTTTCATGAAAGTAGAAATAGTCTGAGAAAAGGAAATATACTAACATGTAGGGTGCTGTAAATAGAATGTCTAGTTAGAAAAGGTCAAAATATTGGGTATTAAAAGAGGGAAGAGGTTTGTGGATACTCCTGTGAGAATGAGCACAAAATACTAGATATTGAAACAAAAGTTAGGTTCAAGACTCTTTAGCCAAGAGAGTTGGTTTATCAGTGTAAGACTTAGCAGAGTACTGTCACCAAGAAAGGCAGTTGTGAGGTGAAGGAGGATGAAGCACACGCTGCTGTGGTTACGTCATGTGTCTTGCCATTAGGAATCTGTCAGCGAGCTGAAAGGTTGGAATCACTCAACTTGGACATGACACTGTGAAGTTGAAAATAATGTTTTAGAATATGATATGTATGAGTTATAAAATATGATTCAATTCTATTTGTTAAAATAGATATACCCGATAGGAGACTGTGAAGGTTGAATGGGTTTCTTGTGCATGGTCCATTTGAAGAACTTGGACTTTTGTCTTTGAAATTCCAAGTTACTTGAATTTCAGGATCAATTTCTTGGGTCACTGAACTGAAGTGAGTTCATTTATAACAGAGGCCACAAGTTTCTCCTGAATTTAAATTTATAATAGCTATAACATGAAATGACAGTTATCTGAGAAAAATCAATAAATCAAAATAAGTAAGACAATTTTGAGCTCATTAATATATAGATAGTATGAAAGTGGGTTAATGTTTCAAGTTCTGCCTAAAAAGGAAACAAGGTAAAAAAAAATTTAGAAGTAAAAATCTATGTTACTTCACTAGAAAAATAATGTGTGCAAAACCTGATAAGAAGTTTGGATGAGTGGCAGAGGAAGCAGAGGATGAATATCAATTGTATCCTCAGGCTTAGAAACTGAAGTGAGTGTCCCGATACTGCCATCAATTTTAACATTATAAAGGCTTTTCCAAATTGTAGCAGCAAATGTCCTGAGACTAAATACTGTTTCCAAAATAAGTAGTAAGCTGAACAATTTCAGAATTGTGGGAGGAGTCAGGGACACAGGACGTGGTCACGTAGCATATCTAACAGCATAAGCTTGATATTTGTATTCCACTTCCATAGCTTGAGAGCACTGCAGAATTGCAACTTGCATTTTTTACACATGGCATGTGTGTGTATGTGTATAGCTGAGGGACCCCACATTTAGAGAATACAAAAATTTCAAGATCATCGTTGGGTTTTCTTGCAACCTTCATCCTAAAAGGTAATTGAGACAAAATGATCACTAGAAGAACCCATCTATCTTACAATAGCTGGCCACCAACTTGAAGACTGTTAGAGTAGGCTCTCTGTCCCCTGTGAGTGGATTTCAGCAGTGAAAATGATAGACTCCACAGGTCCCGGTAAACGCCCTGCTGCAATCCTCTTCTTTGTGTTTATGAGCTCAATCCATGGTAAAATTTCCCAGTTCCATTGTCTTAGGTATTAGTTATTTTCTTTGATATTTTATAAATATATTCTCTCAAAAATCATCCAATATTAGGATTAAGCTTCATCATATCAACTTAATTGTATAAGAGACACCTCATCCAGAGGATGGGTGGGTTATCAGTGTCTCTGGGTAGGTCGAGCAGGCGTGACCACTGGTACTGTGTATGGTTCGTGGCCCCTTTCTCTCTGGTGCTGCTCCCTTGTTCTGCTTCCTGCTGACCATAAACTGATCCGCTTGGCTCCAGCACAGCTTTTGAAGCATGATGTTCCTACCTTGGATCCTGTTGCTGATGTACTGAATACCTGAAATGAAGTTGACTTAAACCTCTCCTCTTTGAAGTGCTATGTGCTGGGTGTTGTGCCCCAGTGACAGAGAGGCTAAATAATATCCAAAGGACCGTAAGTGAGGTTGGTGCTGTGATTCTATGTTACCATGTACTTCAGAAACCTTTGGACAAGGTTTGCATGAGGAGTTTGGTGTGTCTGTGTACATAATTAAAAGAATCAGGCTGGAGAAAGTGCCAAACTTGTAAGAACCACCTAAGGGATGATTCTGATTTGTCTTGAGAAGACCAGAATACTGACAGCTACATGGAAAGCAAAAGCTAGGTTCAGGAGACTTTATTTGGGAATGAAGAACTAAAAGGAGGTTTACTACAGGGTATGCACCTTATGTTCTGGTAAACAAACAAACAAACAAAAGAAACAAACAAAATTGTCTGTTTTCCTATATACTGAGATTTTGCAGGCAACAAACTTTCTAAGGCACCTCAACATTCAGACTGGACCATAGGTTGTGCTGTCTGTATTTAAGCAAATTTATAGTGAGAATTTCAGGCAAAATCAAAGCAGAAAAAAGTTGAAAAAGTTAAATTTTGACCCAGAAAAAATGTATAAAACTGGGGCAAAAGAACATATGGCTAGTGAAAAGATTAGGACATTAAAAAGAAATCCATTAATTTGTACAGGGGTAAGAAGAAAGACAGTTTGTAAGCAACTGAGCAACAGGCAAAGCCTCACCCACTGCAGAATTAAATGTGCAGTATGATAAAGATCTTTCTGAGAAGAGAAACTCTGAGCCTCCTGTTTCAACAGGGCTGCCTGGGACATTGTTTACCTGGGGATTTTTTTTTTCCACTGTGTTCAGGTGCTGAGACACTCAAAGCACTTTGAAGCCATGGCCCAAGGTGTACTGGTACTGCTACCACTGACAGTATGCTTTGGTGTCATCCATGTGACTGCAGTTTTGCAGGCATGCAGAATTCAAAGCTGTGTATGTAGACAGGAAAGCTTTAACTTAGATTTCAAACCAGGTTCTGGGAGGGCAGGCAAAAAGCCCCTGGGAGGATAGTGTGTAAAGCTGTGTGAGTGAAACCAATGGTCAGCAGAAACCCTAAAGGGTCAGAGATACTAGATTGTGGAACACCTGTTGAAGAAACTAAGGACCTAGCCCAAGAGAAAGGGCATGTGGGTTGCCATTAGCAAGACCATACAGATGGCATCCACTG
>PVJX010010265.1:35407-57908 GCA_004027295.1 Dolichotis patagonum | reverse complement strand
GCAGTGGCTCCCCCACAGGCTCCTGGCTTCCTCACAGGGTCCTAACTCCCCTCTGTGGGCTCCTGGCTCCCTAAGTTGTAAGGTGAATGCTGGGTGTGGCCACCCCGGAGCCTGTGGAATCTCAGGCAGGCCAGGCCACTGTGCTTTGTCCCAGGCAGGTCTCCAGGAGGTTCCCTGCAAGTGAAGGGCCTACAGGTCCCAAAGAGTTAGGCCAGAATGTTGGTTTCTGAAAAGTTCCTGGTCCCAAACAGACCTGGCCAAGATGCCAGTCTCCACAATATTCCCAATCCAAACAGCCCGGGCCACTCTGCGGGTCCGAGAGTTTTGGGTCCCAAAGAGACAGGCCACGATGCTGCTTTCTGGGAGACTTCCTGGGAGTGAAGGGCGGGGCTATGGGCCCAAACAGACCTGGCCCAGATGCCGGTCTCCATGCAGTTCCCTGCGGATGAAGGGTGGGCCTACCAGTCCCAAACAGTCGCGCCGAGATGCAGGTCTGAGCAGACTTTCGATCCATACAGCCCAGGCCACTCTGCGGGTCCGAGAGGCTCGGGTTCCAAAGAGCTGTTCTAGACTTCTTATCCTTTGTACTTAGGTGTGAGTTAAAAAAAAAAAGATGTTACATCATCATTGTTCCCATTTCACACATGTCATATGGGAACACTCTAATGATTATATTTCCTGTATCTCTTGGGCAAAATATCACCAATAAATATGTGTTTTTCATTCACTTATAAATATTCCTAAAAGATGCTTAGAAAATATTGTTTAAATACAGCATCAATATAAATACTCTTCAGAAACCCCAATCTTTAGAGAAATCAATAAGTGAGACACGTTTCTAATACAAATAATCACCCCTGCTTTGTAAATTTGGGGTATCTTTTATTGGGGTTTGAACATGTTTGATAACCATTTTCCCCCTAACTTCACCCATCAGAGAAGTCATTCTTCCTTTCACAAGATAAAGCAAAAAAGAAGCAGAAATTGGGACTGTTCCCCAGTATTACTAAGATGGACATTTCAATTAAAATAATAGAAACAGTTTGGATTCTATCTTTTTACCACATTGGCCCCTTCCCAGCACATGTCTGAATACAAATATAACCACACACACACACCTTTTTTGTGAAGTAAATTGTAGAGATGGTGCTTTGTTCCCAATTCCCAGCCCTCATTTCCTAAGTACTTCAGCACACATCATTCACATAACTACAATACCACACAATACCAACTTTGCACTGGAAGTTTTCAATTATCTTGTGTTCCTTTTCTCCCCCCTAAACTAAAATGCAATCAAGGTTTCCACTTTGGGGCTTATCAGTACATTTCTGGTTATCAGGATTGTTACATATCTGGTTATCAGAGCTTCTCAATTTTTATCACGCATGTGGACTGTGGGTGGATCTTGTTAAAATACAGGTCCTGACTCTGGAGACCTAAGAAGGGCTGAGAATCTTACTCTTACAAGCTCCTGGTGGTACTGATGAAGATTCTGGTGCAGGACCATACATAGAGTAGTAAGGATGGAACAGTTGCCCTCTCATGATGATACTTTGAGGAATTCAGACCTATTTCTTGTAGGGTAACCCACATTTTGATTACTTTTACCTTGTCAATTAACTTGTTTCTTTATCCTCTGGAAGTTAGGTGTAGAGTCTTGCTTAGCATCTCTTTAGCTTTTTTTGGAAAAAACACTACCTCAGTGATACTTAGTACTGTACTCTCTAATGCATCTAATAGAACACACTTACTAGGAGAGCTATGTTAAGACTATCACTTAGTTAAGGTGATGGCTGGATCTTTCTGCAGTAATTTTTAAAATGAGCATTTTAGGAACTTTTAAATCAATATTTAAAAGATGAATGCAAAGACAAATTATAAAACTGCATATCAAATTGATAATGTCAACTGTAGAGAGAAAAAGCATCATTTCAAGATCCTAGTATGCTGAGAGATCTCCGGCATGATAAGACCAACTCCACCTGACTAAGCTTCTCTGAAGAGGAGTAAAACCCCTACCCCTCCTTGTTACATCTGCTTGCCTGGGTGCCAAAACAGGGCTGCCTTATAATGACGGTAGTGTCAATATCACCACCCAAATGCTGTGACTATTAACTGTACTAGGCGGAGTACAATAGACCAAATATCTGATCTGTATCTTCTCAAATTCACATGTTGAAATCCTAACTCCCCAGGCGACGGTACTAGGAAGTGGGACTTTGAGGGTGGGTGGGTAACTAGGTCATGAGAATGGAGCCTTCCTGAACAGAATTAGTGCCATTATTTATAACCCCAGAGACCTCGCTTGCCCTCTTTCTACCACTTGAGGCCATAAAGAGAAACAGGTAATCTGTAGCTCAGAAGAGTCCATTTCCCAGAACTTGACCCTGCCACATGCTGATCTCAGATTTCCAGCCTCCATAACTGTGAGCAGTACATCTCTGTTATTTATGAGCCTTTTAGGATATGTACTTTGTTATAACATCCAGAGTGGACTAAGGTCAGTAAGTATGATTAGCCCCATTTTATATTTCAGGAAATAGCCTAGTTCAAGAATAAGATCAAGGTCACCACTGAAATAAGAAGTCCTACCTTTAGAGGTCTGGCGGAACAAGAAGCTCAAACCAGACTGTGTGACCTAAAGCCTAGTACCACCTTTGTCATGTGGATGTGACAGGTAAAGGTTAAAAAGGCCAAGCAATTATTATCAACCTTACACTAAGAATGGTGAGTCATGAAATTCGAATGCTACAACCCTGTGCCTTACGCCACATGTATCTTCACTTGAAAATGTAGAATATGAGGCTTAGAGAGGTTAAATTTTCCAAGGGTGCCCAGGAGAGAAACTTGAACCCAGCTCTGCCTGCCGTGCTGCCTCTGTTCAGAATCATTATGGGTTCCATCACCAAGGGAAGGCTGGCCACCATGCTTTTCAAATCTGTGCCGCTATGCTTTTGTTCAGCATCTGGGAAAAATCAGGGCCATACTTCTGTGTGCAGTGACCTAAAGGTGGCCAGACCTCTGTGAGGTTTATTTTGAGGATCCTCAACTCACACAGCTGCTTTGACTTTCTCCTCTAGTGGCTCTGTACTTGCTCAGCCAGCTGGGAGCCAGGTTACCTTTCTAGCCCCTGCATAATTTCCTCATTGAGGCTAGGAGGGCTTTGCAAAGGCAGCAAGATTCTGTTGTACCTCAGCCCTCATTAACAGAGAAGACTAAAGCACTACTGAAGTGCTGCCTGGGATCAAATAGTTTCTAGACACAAGAAATGGAAAAAAAATATGTAAATCCATTTTCATTTTCTTAAATGATGATGCTAAAGTATGTTTATTATTTTGATATTTGGAACTTAGAGTGTTTTTTTTTACATAAAACAATATTATATTGAGTAGTTCAATTCCCATTCCAGCACACATAAGCCTACTAAATCTACAGCATAGTTAAAACAATGTCATTTCAATAAAGCACATGGGACAAATACTTACCACATTACTTAGGTTTTTCTTTTTAAATAGAAACAAAATGTAAGAAAGTCTATATTTATTAAAATATGTGTGGTATAAACACTCTTGCCATTGGAAAGTTCAAGCGAAATGGTTTAATAACTGGCCACTTCCAGATTTTAACTCTCAGCTTAGATGAGATGGTACAAATCAGCTCCAACTCACCATTGAATAGTGCAACTTACTGTGTATCTGCTCAGATGATTGCCCACCAAACTCACACCACACAGCATGACCCGTCCTGTTCTGTGAGTGGGACATTTTGCTATTTTAATGGTTATTTATTGGACCCTGGCTGCATATCCATGAAATTCAGTAAAAGAGTTGATGCATCTCAAGCCACCAGAAATTGGAAACCAGAGAACCTTTTGATGAGATTAAATTTAAATTCAAGAATTGTCACAAAACTGTTTTCTTGGGACTCTATTACATTTTCTTATGACTTAAATAAGCTTTTGCAAAGTAAAATAAAAAAGTCACCAGTGATTTCTGTAATAGATTAAAACCGTAAGAAGGGTATATTCTCAGTACATCATGAATGCATTGTCAAGGGGGATAAGAAATTGATTGAAATGTGAAGATGGAGAGAAACAGCCTTTCTGAGATTTGGTACCCAGATACGGAATATAGCAATGTGAGGAAGAGAAGGAGGGAAGTGGGTCTCCAGGACCAAACAAGGATCTAAAGTGAGAACTGAGGTCCATAGGAAGAGGAAGGAGAGGAGAGGAGAGGAGAGGAGAGGAGAGGAAAGAGAGAGAGAAAAAGAGAGAGAGAGAAAGAGAGAAGAGAGAGAGAGAGGGGGAGAGAGAGGGGGGAGAGAGAGAGAGGAGAGAGAGAGAGAGAGAGAGAGAGAGAGAGAGAGATCTCAATGCAGAAGGAGGTGGCAAGCAGCACCTTCTCCCTGAGCCCTGACTGGCAGCATGAGAGGGGTGCTCAAACCAGATGCACTGTGACTACTGTGACCCCAGAGACCTCCACAGAGAAATGCACCAGTGGGACTGATCAGTAGATGCAGTGGGCAGCAGTGACTGATGAGTGACTTGGGTTCAGACACCCTGTGGAAGAGGCTGATTGACTTGTTGCCATCTTGGAGAGGAGTCAACTAAGCTCAGAACTCAGAGCAACTGTGGGCTGGCTCCGTCTCAGGGCTCTTAGCGTCAGGAGCCAACTGAGTTCAAGTCAGCAGGAGGCAGAGTGCTGCAGGCTGAACAGATTGGATTCCAGCCTCACAACCAGAAACCAGCCTGAATTTAGGTGAAACTAAAGGCACAGGCTTGCTGGAATTATCCATTACCCTGGCATAAATCTATGGCTGGCTCGCTGGAATTAAGCAACACGGATCTAGGCTCTGTTTGCCCATTCTGTCTACCAATGATAGCAGAAACATGCCCTGAATTGGACATTTTTAAATTATTATCCTTTAAATGTTTTTGTATTTTTTATTGTTCTTTTTTATATGGTGTAAACATTGTTTCTAGTTTTTTTGTTGTTGTTCCATTCTGTCATACTCTTTTTTTTATTTCTTCATTCTCTTTTTCCCACTCCCCCACCCCCATCTTTTTCACCGGCTTCTCAAAGTTCATGTAATCTTCCTTTGCTCTCCAGGCTTTCTGTTTAAACTCTTCCTTTTCTTCTATTTCTCTTTTTCTCCCTACCCTCTTTTAAATTTTCCCACTTGAGGGTAAAACTGCTACTCTGAAGATATATTCACTGTATACAATTTTCTGCTTTGTTTTAGATTTTGTTATATAACCACAAATCTAGTTTATATGGCTACAGGTGGCAAATTAATAGTTACCACAGTTTGTCATATTCTAATTTAGTGTGACTCTATTGTTATTACTGATAGTACTATTTTCACCAAGGTGACATAATTTTTCCAATCAGTTGTTCTTCCTGATATTCCAAGACTGATATTGCTTGAGGCTCATAAATAATACTATAGGCCAATGCCAAAGAACCAGGAGCTAGGCCACATAGTCAGCAACTTCCCACCCCCAGTAAACTGAAGAGCTTGCAACGGACTCGAAACTCAAAAGTCAGCTACACCTGGAAGGTATCTCTGAGAAGTAGTCATTTCCTAAGGGTTCTCAATAATAGCAATAAAGCTACCCGCCATAAGCAATTTATAAGAATCAACCCAGGAATTTTAAAAAATAGAAAATGAGAAGACATGGAAGCAAGATGTGACTCTAGACTTCCAGCTCACCAAAGGCAAACCCTGTGGACAATGAGGTGGACCAATTCAAAGCCACCCACCTGGACTCTCTGAAGTAGTAACAGCAGAAGTAGCAAAGCCAATAAATGAGGCTGTAGAAAACCGTGCAGGCTCCAGGAAGAGAAAAGTCAAATAGCACCTCCCCTGAGCCTATCCTAATGTGGGCTGAGAATCAGTGTCCCTCCCTTCCCACACACATACCTCACCCATAAGCAACAGGCTGGTTCAGAGGACAGGCTGAGTTGATATCAACTGAAGTAAATGCTTATACTGAACTAAATGCTTATAGTGTTTGGTTGATTTTGCCTGTCTTGGGACCAGCAGTCTGAGCATCTCTTGGGAGGATGACAATATGCTATATAGCAAATATGGGGGATTTCCTCCTGTCTTAACTTTGAAAGCCAGTATTATTCTCACTGTTTTGTTTTGTTCTGATTAACTGTTTTGATTTATTCAATGTTCTGTTTTGATTGGTTTTATTCTGTTTTGTTTTGGTTTGATGTTACTATACCTGATTGAATGGACAACTATTGTGATGATAACAAGTTATGCTATGGTGGCTACTGTTGTTTTCCTAGTATCCTGCTTTGAAGTTTTGTACCAATTTTACTGTTTTGTTTTGATTGGCTTTTTTCTGTTTTGTTTTACTGGATTTTATTATCTTTAAAAATTTAAAATAATTTAAAATAAAAAATTTAAAATAAAACAAATTTAAAAATGAGCTCTAGAAAAAATCAAATCAGGAATAATTTCTCAGATAACTACAGAGATGATGAGCATAATGAAGGACTGGGTTGGTGACTTCACAGGAGATATAGATAAAAAATAGAAGAGGTTAGAAAAATGATGGAAACCATAAATGCTCAACACAGGAAAGAAACAGAATCCATGAAATAGATTCAAACAGCTATCCAGGAGATTAAAAATTCCCTTAGAAGTATATGCAGCAGCATAAGCCAATCTTAGGACAGAATAGCATATATAGAAGACAGTAGTGTGGTTAGCAATCACAAAAAGAAAAGATTTCTTAAAAATACCAATGGGCCACAAAAAAATCAATCCAACAGTTGTTAAAATTAAAGAAGAATAACTAAAATTGATCAGAGTCAATTAAAAAGAGGAGATAGTGCAAACATAAAAATAACCTGTTCAGAGAAGTAATGACAGAAAACTTCCCAAGCATGTATAAAGAATTTGATATACAGATAAGTAAGGCATATAGAATTCCAATTAGCCATGATCAAAAAATCTGTATCAAGGCATACATTAGTCAAGATTCCAGAAATTCAACACAAGAACAGAATAGTAAAGGCTGTTAGAGAAAATAAACAAATCACCTATAAAGGAAATCCCATTAGAATCACAGCAGACTTCTCAACAAAAACCCTGAAATCAAGGAGAGTTTAGAGTGAAGTATTTCAAGCCCTAAAAGAAAATAATCTCTATCTTAGATTGACATACAACACAAAACTATCTTTCAAAATTGATGGAGAAATGAAATACTTCCATGATATAAATATCTAAAGAAATTCATGATCACCAAACAAGCACTATAAAATGTTCTGAAGGACATTCTAGAAAGTGATAACAAGGACTACAACTCCAAGAACCCCAACAGAATGAATCCACCAGACAAGTCAAGTATTTAAACAGAGGGGTAAAAAAAGGAAACCAACAACAGAAAAATAAAAGGACAAGGATAAGTCCATACATATCAGTTTTAGCCTCCAATGTAAATGGTATCAATTTACCAATCAAAAGAAACAGACTGACACAATGGATCAAGAAGCAAGATCCAACAATATGTTACATACAAGAAACACATTTAATTAAAAATTAACTTCATAGACTGAAAGTTAAAGGATGGAAAGCAATACTCCACACAACAGGAACCTGCAAAAAAGCAGGGGTAACTATTTTATTTGCAGACAAAGTGGATTTCAAGTCAAGACTGATTAAAAAAGGTAAAAAAAGGTTACTACATCTTTGATAAGAGAACAATTCAAGAGAAAGAGATAAAAATCATAAATATATATGCACCAAATACTAGTGTACCCAACTATATAAAACAAATATTAACAGACATGAAAAAATCAAAAAGCACTAATACAATTATAATGAGGAGCTTCAATAACCCACTGTCACAAATAAATTGATTAGACAAAAAAAAATTCAATAAAAATGTCAGTACTGAACAAAACTTCTCAACAAATGGGCTTAGTAGATATCTACAGTGTTCCAATTCACAACATCAGAATATACATTCTTCTTAGCTGCACATGGGGGTATTCTCCAAAATAGACCACATACTGACTCATAGAACATGTTTAAGTAAATGCAAAGAACTGAAATGATCCCATACATATTATCAGACTAAAAGCAATGAAACTGGAAATCAATGGCAAAAGAAACCACAAAACTTTATAAACACATGAAAATTAAATAATACCCTCCTGAAAAACCAATGAGTCACAGAGGAAATTTAAAAAGAAATTAGCTCCTACAATTAAATAATGATGCTAATGCAACATTCTAGAACTTATGGTATTAATGAAAGTAGTCTTATGAGGGAAATTTATAGTGGTGAATTCCCAAAGCTCATATGTGGGAAGAAATTATAAAGATTAGAGCAGAAATTAATGCAATGGAGACTAGGAAAATAATACAAAGAATCAATGAATCAGAGTTGGTTCTTTGAAAGATTAAATAAAGTTGACAACCCTCAGCCAACCTTATCAAAAAAAGAAGACTCAAATGCATGCAATTAGGAATAAAAGGGGTGAAATCACAACAAATCTTGAAGAAATCCAGAAGACCATGAATATCTACTTTGAGAACATATATTCTAATAAGATAGAAGCCATAAGAAAAATGGACAGATTTCTAGATACACATGAATTACCAAAGACATAAACATTCTAAATAAACTAATATCAATAAGTGAAATTGAAGATACAAGTAAAATCTACAAATCTTTGTAGATTTTCCTGACAAATTCACTCTTGAATTCTACAAGAAATTTAGAGAAGACATAATGTTGCTACTTTTCAAACTCTTTCATGAAATTGAAAGGGAAGCCATACTCCCAAATTCATTCCTGGAGGCAAGCATTACCCTGATATCAAAATCAGAGAAGGATCCAACCAAAAAAAGAGAACTACAGGCCAATCTCCCTACTAAACATACATGCAACAATCCTCAATAAGATACTAGTAAACAATGCCACAAATCATCAAGAAGGTTATACACCATGACTAACTAGGAATTATCCTAGGGATGCAGGGATAGTTCAACATACATAAATCAATAAATGTAAAAGAACCATATTAAAAGAACCAGATCATCTCAATAGATATAGAGAAAGTATTTTACAAAGTCCAACACTCATTCATGATAAAAATCCTACAGAAAAATAGAATAGATTATCTTTATCTAAATCTGTTGAAAGCCATCTATAAGAAACCAACAGCCAATGTCATACTAAATGGACAAAAACTGAAAGCTTTCACTTTAAAATCAGGAACAAGACAACCGTGTTCACTATGATCACTCTTATTCAATACAGCTCTGGAAACATTGGCTAGAGCAATTAGACAAGAGAAAGAAATAAAAGGAATAAGAATAAGAAAGGAAAAAATTAAATTATTACCATTTGCAGAGACCCCCAATGCTCCACCAAAAGACTCTAGATTTAAAAATCAAATTCAGTACTGTATTTGGATACGAAGTCAACACTCAAAAATCAATACCCTTCCTGTACACAAATAGCAAATTCACTGATAAAGAAATTAGGCAAACAACACTTTCGCATAGCATCCAAAAAATTAAATACCTAAGAATCAGTCTAACAAAGTAGGTAAAAACCTTTACATTGAAAACTATAATACTCTGATAAAAAAGATTGAAAAGGATATATCAGAAAATGGAAAGATACTCCTTGCTCTTGGAGAGGAAGAACCAATATAGTGAAAATAACCATACTTTCAAAATTGTAATAGAGATTTAATACAATCCAAATCAAAATACCAACAGAAAATCTCAAGGAATTAGAGAAATTAATTTGGAACCAGAAGCAATTATGGGCAACAAAGGCAATTCATGTGGTATCACAATCCCTGACTCGAAATCATACCACAAAACTGCTGTGCTAAAAAACATAGTATTGTTAAATGCACACAGACAGACAGACAGACACACACACACACACACACACACACACAATAAAACAAAACAAAATTAAAGAAACAGGCTTGAGGATCAGTGGAACAGATTACAAGGTGCAGAAACAACTGCAAACATGAGATGTAAACACATTCAGAGCCACCTTGTCTTTGACAAAGGAGCCAAACACCTTCACTGGAGCCTCTTTAATAAATGGTGCTGGAAAAACCGGCTTTGCACAATGTGAAGAATAAAACTAGGCCCATATATTTCATCAGGCACTAAACTAAAATCAAAATGGATCAAAAATGTAAATACTAAAACAAACACTAAATATGCTGGAAGACAGAATAGGTAGAACTCTTGAAAACAATGATATAGGCAAAGGCTTTATAAACAAAATCCTGTTTTGTTTATAACAAATATAACAAAAAAATCAACAACTGTATTAAAAAGCTTTTTGCACAACAAAGGGAACCACCAACAGAGTGAAAAGACAATTCAGAGCAGGAAAATTTGTTTACCAGCTATTCTTCAAATAAAGAACTAATATCTAGAACACATAAAGAACTAAAAAAAAAAAAATCAGACTCCCCAAATTTGAAGACTCAACCCAAAATAAGCATCTGAAACAAATAGACACTTCTCAGAGAAAGAAGTAGAAATAGACAATAAATATATGAAAAAAAAATGTTCAACATCACTGGTCATTCAAGAGATGCAAATTAAAATAACACTGAGACTTCATTTTACTTCAGAAAGCATAGCTATTATCAAGAAACCAACCAAAGCATGGTTATTATCAAGAAACTAAACCTACCAAAAATGCTGGCAGAAATGTGCAGAAAAAGAAACATTTCTTCACTGTTGGTAGGAGTGTAGACTGGTGCAACCACTGTGGAAATCACTGTAGAGATCCCTCAAAAAACTAAAACTATAGGTTTCATTCAACCCAGCTATTTCCCTTTCTATTTCCCTGTATTGTCCTGCAAAAAGTAAAAGCATCATACCACAGTGATATATGTACACTCATGTTTATAGTGGCCAGTTTGAGACAGCCCAAATACCCATCAACTGATGAGTGGGTAAAGAAGACATAGTTTTATTCTGTGGTGAAAACCTATATTGACATTGTCTTGAGTTTGTTGTTGTTGTTGTTTATGCCTTTTGCTTTTTGTTCTTTTCTGACTTTTCTCTTTTTTAAATTGAAAAAAAAGACATAGTTTTCTATACAACAGACTACTACTCTGCCAAAAAGCATAAACCTGAGACAGCTCTAGCTAAATAGATGTACTTTGAGTCATACTTTTCAGTGAAATAAATCAGACACATGTTTAAATACTTCATTTTTTCTCTGGTGTGAGAAACCAAAAGGGAAATAGCTGGGTTGAATGGAACCTATAGTTTTAGTTTTTTGAGGGATCTCTACAGTGATTTCCACAGTGGTTGTACCAGTCTACACTCCCACCAACAGTGAAGAAGGGTTTCAAAATGTGTAATAGATATTGAGAAATGGGAAGAAAATGTTCCTATAGGAAGAAGAACAGGGGAGGAGAGAGGAACAAAGGGAGAATGGGACAAGAAAAGAAAGAATAGGAGGGAGAAATGGAAACAAAGTTTTTACAAATATGGAGGGAAAGAGAGGTTGAAGGGAGAGGAGGCAGATGGGAAAAAAAGAACAGCAAGATATATCTTGTATGGGTCCAAATTCCCTGTGATGAATGTTAGCATCATGTATATCAGAAATGTACCAATAACATTTTTAAAAAGTACCTCAGACAGTCAAATTCCTAAATAGAAAAAAAAAAGAACGAGAAATTGAAGCGTGTCTGCTCGCTCATCTCCTGCTCCACATGTTCCTGAACAGGATTCACTGGACACAAAGTGCTGGAAGGTACAGAAAGGCACCTTGACTTTAAGGTGACCTCCCCTGTGAACCGTGGCACAGAAGAGATTTGCACTGAGAGAGAGAAGGAGCAGCCAGTACAAATGCAAATGTCATCCGAACGTTGTCTGAGGCTCTCCAGCGCGGGCTTCTGCCTACACAGTCACCATGATCTGATCCAGAGTCTTCCGTCTGAGGTCGGGCACCGTGGCCTCTTTGCTGGGGTACCCCACGGGGAGCAGCACCAGCAGCTTTTCATTTGGGGGGCGGCCCAGAAGCACCCGCAGACGAGGGCCACAGTTGAGGGGAGTAGTAGTGACTGTCACCAGCCCTGCATTCTAAAATGAGAGAGGCACAGGATGCACATTAAAGTTACAGGCCAAACCCAGCCCTGCCTTCAGCCCGGGGACATTCTCACCCTACAGATGCCATCCTTCTCATCCCATTATTTCCCTGAAGTTGGGCAGGGAAGAGGCTGGCAGCTCATGTAATGGATGTCCTGAAGTTCAGCTGCATTCCTTGACCTCCTCAACCCCTGTCTTCTCCTAACTGAGAAGCTGAAAGCTTCTGGAGAAAGAAAAATGCTAGTCTTTTTTTTCAGTGATGCTTCAGAAATAGGAATATGAAAAGCAGTTTAGGAATCCAGCCACAGCCAAGGAAATAAAACAGTTGGGAGTTCCCTTTATCCAAGAGGTGAGGCTATATCTGGAACACGATCTAAGGGTCCCAGCCTAATTGGCTGCAGTTTTCCTACTAAATAGCCTTTGGTGGACTCCAGTTATCTACTATGGTTTGTTATCATTGTCTATAATCTTAATATCTGACTCAGAAAAGTTGAAGGCACTGGAGAGACTGAATATGGTCTCTTCTAAAGGTCTCTCCTGTGTATCACTGCATATTCTGATTCATCAAAAGTGCTGCCTGAAGGACTGTTCTCAAGGACATATGCACTTGGAATAAGCTATCGACTTCCTTGTCCACTGTGAGCTTGGACTGCCTCATTATGTTACTTCTCTTCCTTTATCATATCTTAACATAGTACTCCCATTTAGAATGGCTGAATCTCAAACTTTTCAATGAAAAATGTTTAATCTGATGTCATTTCATATATTAGATGTCTTTTAAAACATAGCTTTTACTCCATACTGAATTTTGTGTATCTTTGGCAGTAGAAATCTGTGACTGTATACATTAAACAATTCTACTTGTTACATAAAGCTGATTTGTTAGTATTTTATCTTTCATTTTTCCTTGATGTGAGTACTTTGGTCTTATCAGAGGTCGAGTGTTTTTTTAAAACCTCAAATTCTCAGATCCCCAAAGGGCTAAGGATTGAATTCAGCAAGTTTGTGAACTTAAAAACATAAATGCAGCTTTATAGTCACTGACCTCTAACTGAAATTTAGCAATTTCAATTATAAACACAGATAAAAAATCAGAGTAGTGTTAACAATGTCTATGATTTGTCACCAATAAAATTCACAGATATGTTCATATATCACTTTATAATTGTTATCTTTAAAATATCATTATACTCCTCACTTTAAAATTGTAGGCTGACAAGTAGGTCTTGATTTTTAATGTATTAATAAAGATTTCTAGCTGGGTATTATGGCTCACACCTATAATCCCAGCACTCTGGAGGCTGAGGCAAGAGGATCTTTGTGAGTTCAAGACCAGTCTAGGTTACAAAGTGAGCTCAAGGCCAGCCTGAACTGCACAGCAAGATCCTGTCTCATAAAACCACACACACACACACACACACACACACACACACACACATTTCTGTATTTTACTCTAAATAACAGCAAGCACAGGAATGCCTGTGATTATAGAACCAACAATGGAGGGAGTGAATCCCTCCTAGGGAAGTCACTAGGTCCGATGCAAGGGTAACCCGTGGCCAAAGGAGACACTGGGGATAGAGGAAACACCTCACTGGTCTGTCCCCAAGTCTCCAAAGAGTAAACATGTAAGTAAAACTAACACATAGCTTTCAAGAACTTCTACAGTTGCCTCCTGCATCACCCATGCTTCCTCAATCAGAAGACACCCCCAGCCTGGGCCAGGAAGTCAGGAGCTGCCCCCATGTACCATCCTGCACTGCAGGGTTCCTGGTCCTTCCCAATGTCCTCTCCTCATTAACGCTGATCAACCTCAGAATTATGCCAAAAGGTCTGGGTGCTGTGGCACATGCCTGTATTTCCAGTACTCAGGAGACTAAGGCAGGAGGATGGCTTGGAGTTCCAGGCCAGCCTGGGCTACATAGTGAGTTCAAAGCCAGGCTAAACTACGCAGAGAGAGCCTGTCTCAGAACAGAGCAGAACAGAACACAGAACACAGAACACAGAACATAGAACGGAATGGAACAGAACAGAGAACAGAACACACCAGGGCAAAAGAACACTAGAGGGCAGCACACTCCATAGTACTGTATAGTACCAGAGCATGGTGAACTGAGCTCCTATCAGGCTGGCACGGCTTCTTGCGGTAGTTTGAAGGTTGTCTGCTATAGATTCAGAAGGAAAGACAAATGCCAACTTCTTCAAGACAATTTTTCAAGTGATCTAAAAAATCCTTTTCCTTTTGTGCAACAATGGCCAAATTTTTCACTGAGGTAATGTAGAAGGGTGTGTGCATGTGTGTGTTTAATAAATCGTTCCTTGAAAGTAGGATCATCTTCTCTTACAATCTTTTCTGATTTTTTTTATTGAATGCATTCACCATTTCTCTCCACCCCTTATCTGGACCCCAGGCCCCATCAGAATGTACAGTTCATGAGACAACCGCCCTCCGTGCCTTCCAGGAATGTCACTTGCAAGGGGCTCAAGGAGTATTTGTGGTGTGAATGAACTGAATGGCTTAAAAGGCATAGTACAGTTCTGTTCCACTTCCTGTTGGAATTGCCCTGGCCACTATGTAGATGGGAGGATTTGCGAGCACATGTCAGTCTCGATTGCCATGCAAACCCAGCATCACAAGAAAGGTGCTCTGTGATAGAGTTCTCCTTCTAGCTTTCAGTACATCCATCAGCTCGAATAGCAAAGTACACACTGCTGTGGAGTTAGTCTCTGGGACTTTCAGGCGCTGAAGTTGTGCCTCTGACAGGCCCCTTAAACTACGTGTCACTACACAACGCAGCTAAGGTGGTAACAATTTTTCTGATCCTGAAATGAGTTACAAGGGAGCGTCCAGGAAGATTTCCAGCTTGTTGAACCGTCACTCTAACCACCCCGGGTTTCCAGGGTCAGTTGGTCTGCACGTCAGAGTTACCTCACTTAGGAATTCAACTTTAGAGAAACATGAACTACATGGAAACTCATCTAAGTTTTCTAGTAAGTCCACCCTAGGGCCTTAAGTCTCCCTCGTATCTCTTGGACCTGTAGGGGGCAACGTACCTGCAGTGCAGCGAGCAGGATGCCACAAGCGATGGAGACACTGATCTCATTGTAGTAGTGGATCTTTTTCTTGCCATTTGCAGCAAAACCATGCACTTGCTTGAAAATGAGAATCAAAATGGGGGCAGTGTCCAAGTATTCTTTAATCCAATTGGTTCTGGGCAGGGGTGAGATTCAGGAGGGTATTTGCTCAATGTTTTTGCTTTCTTTTACTACATTAGCTTATTTATGATAAAAATGAAAACATGTTAACCTGTCTTTTATGTTTATGTTGAAAAAGATAGCTTTTTGGTGTGTGTATCTTATTCATCTTTTTTTGTCCAACTCAGTAATTTCAATAAACATGCATTTGTAAGTTGCTGAAAGACACAAAATACACCCTATAACCCAGAGAGCGCCAAGCCAATACTTACAAAAGGAAACCTGGTAAATGTTACTAAAGAAATAGAAAGCAATTTCTTTGGGAATGCTCCAGAATCTTAAATATTAACTTTCATTAAGATGACTGGGGAGAAGTTCCCCAGAAATGACCTCAAGCTGGGCTCTAAAGACCAGGCAGAGTAGGAGAGTGGAGAGGGCATCCCAGGCAGACCAGAGAGTAAGCAAAGGCAGGGTCAGGAGGAAGACCCAGCAAGACAGGAATCTCCAGCACTTAATGGGCTGGAGGGTGGGGTGTGTGGCAGGATATGACAAGCTGGCAGGTTCCACGCAGATAGGGCCTGGGGCCCTGGTGTGTCGGGAAGGGAGAGTTATCACAGGCTTCAGGCAGAAGAATCATAGGATCAGATCTGTTTCAGAAAGTGGATCCAGCGTCTCTGGTGAGAGTAATATTGCTAAGGGCAGAATTTTGAATACCAATGCAAAAAAATCCAGAGAAAGGAAAAGCTAACGGGAGACCACAGCAATATCCCAGGCAGAAGGAAGGACAAGGAAAGAAAACTCAGGAGACTGGGGAGATGTACGGTGGGAGAGACAGAATTGGAGTCCAGTACAAGACCAGATGAGGAGGCAATGATGATGGGAAGGATTTCAGTGAGATGATGTTAACCCACTTACAAAAAAAGAAAGGAATGTTTCAGGTAGGAAAAATCATTCATGGGAAGTGTAAACATGGCCCACAGTAGAGAGACAGGGTATTAGGCACCTTCATATTCTAAAAGGACTCCCAACATGGCCTTTTGAGAATCTGGAGGCAAGATCACCCACATCCTTACAGTTCCACTAAATTCTACTCTTCTTTGTTGGAGCCCAGCATTATTAATGCCTAAAAGATTTACTTGAATTAACTTGTCTTGGTAAAGTTACTTTGTAAGACCTAATTGCCTTAAGCAAAATATAATTTGCTTCATCCAGATTTTGAAAAGTATTTCACAATCTTATGTTCCAGATGCATGAAAATTGAAGCGATTCTTTAGAGTTGTATTTAAAAAGTTATTAGCTGTGTCAGAACTC
This sequence comes from Dolichotis patagonum, assembly GCA_004027295.1. Taxonomy (NCBI): domain Eukaryota; kingdom Metazoa; phylum Chordata; class Mammalia; order Rodentia; family Caviidae; genus Dolichotis; species Dolichotis patagonum. The sequence continues at coordinate 41,291 of PVJX010010265.1, read as the reverse complement.
ATAAATTAAGTCAGGGGCAAGGCCTGACTTAATTTTCATAATTTCTTCCAGAGATAGAATCTAACTTCCTGGCAGATGAAACCAGGATCAGATTTGCTTAGTGCATGTTGTGTGCATGTGTTGAAAAGCCACACTGAACCATGAACCACATTATGATGCACAATAAATACATGCTAATCAAATATAAAATATCATTTAAAACCAATAAACCCAGCAAACTCAGTTGTTTAATTTTAGGAAGTCAAACCGAACATCCACCACCTTTGTACCTCAGTTTCTTCAGATCTGTAACCCAGCGGGGTCCCATTCTTTTCATGTAGTTTATTTCCTCTTCCTCCTCGATGATCGCCCGGATCTGATGCTTCACAGCTGGGTCCTTCACCACCACAAAGGTCCAGGGCTCTGTGTGGGCCCCACTTGGCGCTGTTCCTAGCACCCATTAAATTAAAATCAGACTTTAAAACTGCAAGGTAGTATGAGACCCTTCACTCAGAGTAAACATAGTACTTCGTCCTTGCTCGGAATGAAGTTACATAATCTGAGAAGCAAAGTGCTTGCCAGTGGACTCTTGCCTGTAGCAGCTGACTCCTTTTTCTTCTGCTTCACTTTAGGTGTCTCAGAACTGTGGGGACTCATCACTGCCACTGAATTAATGGAGGAGAAAACATCCCTAAGCATTTGTACCATGGCCAGTAAGGAAACATCTATGACAGCCCAAATTCACCGAACTGACAATAGTTTGGTATTCTTTTGTTTTTGTTTTTTTTTAGGTGCCGGGGATCGAACTCACGACCTTGTGCTGTGCAAGGCAGGCGCTTATGCCTTCGAGCTAAATCCCTGGCCCTAGTATTGCTGAGAAAAGATACTGTCATGAAGTGAAGTGGGGATGCAAAAATATCAATGGTAAAATGATTTCTAAAATATTCCTCAGTAGGCAACCAAACCATGCATTATTTAGTGCCTCTACCAATGCTCTGAGTCTGACACTGTAGGATTTGGCATCTTCTTAGGGATGAAGAAGAGTAGTGTAACTTTCTACTCCTGTGGGCATTGGGAAGTTCAGCTCACAGCTGGATCAGCTCCTGTGCCCCATGGGGCACCCCTTCATCCAAGGAACTTGAATTTCCTGTGTGCTTCTTGGGATGGGGAGATAGAGGTCAGCTTCTGATCCATGCAGCACCCCTTACTCCCAGGAATGGCTTACTATTCCCAAGGGTGAGACACAGTGGATTGCAGATGGGATATTTCAGAAGCAATGATTTCTTATTTTGTAGCTAATAGTTTAGTGTAATACACTCTGCCTCTGCAGGGAATGAGGCCTGTGAACTCTTGGTAGGGGTTCTTGGTCACCACCCAACACTCTCAACAGCAGAAGTCATCATTGGTTGTGAAATAAAAGTCAAAAGCTAAGCAGGAGCTAAATTTCTACAGAGTAATTCAGTTAATTTTATAGCTATTTTACTTGTTCACTAAATATTTGTATCTCTAAACATAGTAAAAGAGTCATTTCTCAGCCATTTGCAAATGATGGGGAGAGAGAGCACGGCCACATCAGCAAGCAAATCCAGTCTGGGAACCAGCGCCATGTGTGGGCAGCCACCAGAGTGGGAACAGCCAGACCCCAGCTCCTTCCGGCATGCAGACTGGTCAACAAAAAGTATCACCACCACCCCGCATGCCCCATCTCTGTAAGCAACCTGCTTATCTGGAGAAACTCAGGCTGTGATGATAACTATAGAGGTGAAATGCAATTGGATGCCTCTTATGCTTTGGTGTTTCCCTGACCTTGCAGGTCTAGGGTCAGTGGTCTGATCATTGGTTTAGAGGACTGCAGTAAGCAGTGTGACATCTAGGGGTGTCTCCTTCTGAGGGTTGCAGCCATTATTGATTCCCTATGGTCTTGTTTTGGAAATCCTATATCATTTCCAATGTTTTGTTGATTTTTTTTCTCTTTATTTCGTTTCATTGTGTTAAATCCAATGGCAGGAGCAGCTATTTCAAAGATAGCAATATATATTATGGTAGCCATTTTGGATTTACTATTGGTTTGTTTTGAAATCCTTTATCGCATTCATTTTTTTTGTTTGTTTTTATTGTTTTTATTCTGTTCTGTTCTGTTTGATTTTCACTATGTCCAAAGTTATCTGCAGCTATTTTGAAGACATCAAAAGGCCTTATGGTAACTATTGTTGATATTATAATGTTTTGAAGTCCTTTATCTTTTATACTGGTTTGTTGTGATTGTTTTTATTGTTTTATCCTCTTTAAAATAAAATGAAAAAATGAAAAAGCAAAATTATGTCTGTCTAATAAATTAGGTAAATACAGATATAGATATAGATAAACAAGAAATTTCATGAATGTTTCTATTTAAAGCACTTGACAAGGGCTGAGGGTGTATAGCATAGTGGTAGAGTGCTTGCCTAGCATGCACAAGGCCCTGAGTTTAATCCTCAGTACAAAAAAAAAAAAAAAGACAGGAAAAAAAGCACTCAACAATCTAATACTGTTATATTCTTAACTGAAACAAAAAATACTTTATACTCATTTTAAGCTAGACAATAGAGTCACAAGGACCATATAATAATTTCAACAAATGAGCCTAAATTTAGATTTAGATAAGAGTAAGATTGACTAGAGGGAGTACTCAGGACACTTATTCTTTTAACTTCTCTCTTTTTTCCTGTACCTCTCACCCCCTGCCCCAATTAATTTACACTGAAAATGAATTGGTCTTGCTTTGGTTTACTTTGCAAATTCACAAAGGTAAACTTTGCTAGTTCATTACTATTCTATAGCGAAGTTAACCTATAGCACAGTAGGCTGTACAGGTAAATTTATCACTCTAACCTTCACTGACATGTTTGAATTTCAATATTATTCCAGTAGTGTCACTCTAGTAAGGCAGCTGACATCCTCAAAGGCCCAACATGCTTTCACTAACCTGCTGTTTTGATGACACTATCAATGACTTCCATTGGGACTTGTTCATTACTTATGAACCGGACTGACCGCCTCTTATTGAGAAGTTCATAAAATTCCTGAGCTCTCTTAATCATTTCTTCCTCAGGATACCGGATGTGGGAGAATGGGATGTGTTCGACGTGTTCCTCTGACTCCTGCCATTCATCAGCATCTGCAAAGAAGAACCAGAAGAGGCACAAATTCAGTGATCAATCCTTTGTAAAGTGGTCCAGGGAAAGGAGAGTTCCTGAGAATGTCTGTAAGATTATGTAAGTTCAAAAAAATCAATAGCACAAAGAAAAAGAGAAAGAAGGGAGGAGAATGGAAGGAAGGAAGGGTGATGGGAGGGAGGGGACAGAGACAGAGATAAAGAAGAGGATGAGGAGAAGGAGGAAGGGGAAGAAGGAAACAAAAAAAGAAGTAGATCTACAGAATCCTGACCACTGATCTTGACTATTCTTTAACTCTAGACTTGTTATAAATCCAGAAAAAATAATTTTTTACCTACAAAAAGATGAGGATTTCAAATTTCCCCTGATGGTGGACTAGGTTGTTTGAAATAATTCTCTACCTGATAAAAGTCACTCAGATCACCAAATAAGGTATTTTTGGAAGCTTTTTAAAAAAACAGTTGAACTGCCAAACTAGTAAAAAATTAACAGACTCAAACAAAAGGGAAAATATATAGAATCTCAGGTCTACATACAATGGGAAGGATCACAACATAGAATCTGAAGTTATATCCTTTGGAAAAGTAAGAATTATTAAAATACCAGCTCTTGATGGCTTACATCATTTTGGTATGTCCTGCCTCAAATTTGAACTTAGAATAAAGTAGTCCTGGCTGAAAATGCCCCAATTGGCTAGCAGAAGAAAATGCCAATATACAAATACATTCAAGTACAATTACTAGCACCAAATGTAATCAAGCACATAAAGACACAAAAAAAATTTTGCACAAGAAGTAGCAGAATCAATAAAAATATAAAATCAGATGGCTAAAGATTCCAAATACTAGAATTGTTAGGTTCAGAAGATAAAACAATTATGTTATTGTATTCAGAGTGGGGGGAAGACAAACACAAATCTATAAGGTATAGGAAAGAATAAAATGTGATGAGAAAATAAGAAAAATAGATTGTTTAGAACTGACAGATAACAGAATTAAGAGCTTAATGGGTAAATTTATTAGCAGTAAATTACCTAAAAGAGAAATTGATGAACTTGGAAATAAATCAGAAGAAAATACCATCAATGAGTTGATAGATGAAATAGAAAACAGAGAAAAAAAGGAGCTTAATAAGAATGTTTAATGTAAGTTTTTCATAATTACAAGATAAAAAGAAGAATGTAGCAGAGGCAGTATTTGAAATCACAATGGACACTACCAAAATCCAGATCATTAGTAACTACAATAAAAGATTGTACTTCAACAAACTGGACAATGTTGAAGTAGTAGACAGATTCCTAAACACATGTGAATTACCAAAACTGAACCAAGAAGACAAAAAGAAATCTGAACAATACAATAACAAGCAAAAATGAAATCAAAGCAAAAACAACAACAACAAAACCCTACTAAGAAAAGCCCACAACCTACAGGATTCACTGCAGAATTCTACAAGACCTTCATGGACAGTGTAATACTAATATTCCTAAAACTTATCAATGAAATTGAAAGGGAAAGAATACTTCCAAACTCATACACAGAAGCAAGAATTACTGTAATTCCAAAATCAAATGTGTACTCAACTAAAAAAAGCAATAGGACAATCTCTTTAATGAACATAGAGGTTAAAAAAAATCCCTAAGATACTAGCAAATGGAATGCAACAAATCATTAAAAAGATGATGCAGCATGACTACATAGGTTTCATCCCAAGGATGGAAAGATGGTTCAACATTCACAAATCAATAAATGTAATATATGATATAAAGAGAAGCAAAGACAAAAATCACATGAACGGACTTGGTGCACGTGAGCCGCAGCATGGCAGTGCACACATCTGGCCCCCACAAGCAACACAATAAAGCTCATAAAGGCAGGTGGCATGGGATGGGGGTGAGGGTGAGGGTGGGGAGTCCAGGCTCCGTAGAGTGGGATGGCGAGACCATGTAGAACTGAAAGTCCTGTGAAGGTGGGAAAAGAACTCAGCAGAGTAAAACAGAAGCATTGCACCAGCCAGCTCCAAAAGCAGAAAAAGGAGGTGGTTCTGGCAGAGAAGAGACAGCTCATCAGGTGCTGGTGGTGCCTTCACATAACAGAATTTCTTTGCCTGAAGCCCCTCGCTTGCTTCATCACAGGAACATGAGAACAGTGCACCTGCAGAAATGGAAGAACACTCAGCGCCTTATGCTGCTGTGCCTGTGATTGAAACATTGGTGGTTTTTTACATCTGCAAAGCCAGGGAATCTGCACACTGTGGTAGACATGGCTAACTGTCCATAGCTGATACTGTCCTGTTCCTCTTTGATCCACTAGAAGGGTGGGACACCACTTAGGATTATCCCTTTTCTGCCTCTTTGCTCAGGGCATCCCCACGTACACACAAGTTGTCCAGGGGGTTTCTGGCCTCCCACCGAAGAGGCAGTTAGATTCCAGAAAGAAGCTAAGTAAAGTAGTGAAGTAATTTCCTGATGATAAACTCTTCCTGTTAGACACTCAGCGGGGGAGGGTATGCTGCTTAGGCAGTTGGCTAAACAAAAACAAAGACATCTTGCTTTTGGAGATTGGCAGGCCTACTTGTTTGCCTATGCTTCTGATCTTCTGCCTAGTGAAGAGAATAACTTGGTGGGCACCTTAAAAATCTCAGGTTATGTAAACAGGCAGACTTTGAATATAAATAGCTTGCTGCATATCACTGGACATGGTGATTTTCTGGTTTTTTTTTTTTTTTTTTTTTTTTTTTTTTTTTTTTTT
>PVJX010010265.1:7436-35307 GCA_004027295.1 Dolichotis patagonum | reverse complement strand
CTGACAGACAATAGTCTTTGCAAACAGAGGTTATCCCAGAACCAGTGGAAGGGGAACAAACCTGGCCCACTGAGGAGGAGCTGAGTGAGGCAAAGGACTTGTTGAAGGAAAATTTCACTGTGGTAAAGAAGGTCCCTAAGGGAACAACAAGTTACCAAGCTGAGTGGATTTTGGATGAATGTGGTGAAAGTGGTGGGGAAGGAGAGGACTATGATGATATAGAACATGAGGATTTTAAGGAAGAGGAATCTCAGTATGAAAGTATTGAAGAAGAGAAGGTGGAGGAATGTGAAACTATGATGATCTGTATGATAAGAAAATGAATGAAGAGGCTGAGGAAAAAATGTTGGAGAAATATAAACAAGAAAGGGAGGATCACAAAGATGGTGGAATACTAAGCAGCAGAGTAAACAACCTCTCTGGGTAAAACAGTCCAGATATTGGAATATAGCATTCTGGAGAAGACAAGAAGGAAGGAAGTGCGTCCCCTCAACCCAGGAAGAAACTAAAGTGAGAATTGAAGCCCACAGAGAGAATAAAAAAAAAGAAAGAAAAACAAACAGAAGAAGGTGGGAGTTGGTGGCGCTTTCAAACAGAACCAGAACTACCATGCGAGAAGTGCTGTTGGAACCTGGAGACGAAGGGTCACAGTGAAGCTGGTGGCTGGCAAGCCAGAGGGCCTCTCTGGGGTGACACAGTGGCAGAGAGGAGCAGCGGATGGGAGAACTGCACTGGCTGGGAGTAAGTGTGGGGGGCTCAGTCCTCCTGCGGGAGTGGATGATTAGCTAGGGGCCACATTGGAGTTGAGCAGGATAAGTCCAAAGCCAGAACTGCAGCCAGCTTCATTCAGCCACTTCTAGCTTGGAGAAGACTGGTGGAAATTGCTTGGACTGAGTCCTGCCCCTGTGCATGGTCCAATAGCCACCACTGAGGTTTCCCTAAAGCTATCCCCAACCAACCCCACCCACCTGGCACATACTAACGTGGTGAAGACTCCCTGCAGTTAACCGGCTCAGAAGGGAAGGGCCAGCCTGCCTTGCCCTGCTTACATTCCAGTACCTGCTGGGAAAAGCAGCAAACAGCAGAAATCCCTAGCCAGCATACTTCAGAGTAATTATAACCAAAACAGGAAGTGCTGGGGGCCCCACTATCCACTTGTCTGGGAGAAACCAGGAACAAGACAAGAGGAAGAAGCAAAAGGCAGTCTCTGGCCTCCAACCCTGGTCCATGAGATGCAAACATGGAAGAGATTGGGAGTCGCACTCCTGCAGTTTTCTGAAGCAAAAGCAACTGATATAAACAACTTCAAGAGGCTATGAAAAAGCTTAGAAAAAACTTAACTTACAGGTTAAGAAGAAATGAGAAACATAATAAAAGAATTGCTAAGAGCGTCCAAAGAAGACACAGATGGAAGAATAGAGGAGCATAGAAAAAGGAAGGAAACCTTCAATGAAGAATATAAAAAAATTTAGAATACATTCAAAGAGATTCAAAGAGATTACCAGGAAATTAAAAACTCTATTGAAAGCTGGTAAAACTGTTTGAAAGAAACTAAAGATAGACTATTAAACCTTGAAGACAAGTTTGCAATGTGTGATCATGAAAGGAAAGCTCTTTTAAAAATAACAAGGAACCAGAAAGTAACCCTACAAAGGCTAGAAGATGACAAGAGGAACTATAACTTAAGAATAAAAAAAAATGAAGAAGCCAGGGTAAACACAAATGAACTACAAAGGCTATTTACAGAAATAATTAAAGAAAACTTCCCAAGCATAGGAAAAAGAAATGATATTCAGATAAGTGAGGCATACAAAACTCCAGCCAGCTATAACCAAAACAGATCTACATCCAGACATATAATAATCAAGATCCCAGAAATTCAATATAAGAACAGAACATTAAAAGCTGTCGGAGAAAAGAAACAGATCACCTATAGAGGAAAATCCATCAGAATCATAACAGACTTCTTGAAACAAACCATCAAATCAAGAAGATTTGGAGCAAAGTATTCCAAACCCTGAAAGAAAATAACCTCCAGCCCAGATTGATGTACCCTGCAAAACTATCTCTAGAAATTAATGGAGAAACAAGATGCTTCCATGACAAAGAGGAACTGGGGGAGTTCATGACCACCAAACCAACCCTACAAAAAATACTGAAGAACATTCTAGAGAGAGAGAAAAACAACCATGGTTTCAGGAACAGTGGGAGAGGGGGCTTACTGTACAGGGCAGACAGTGGAATGAAGGGGGAAAGTATACAACCAATGGCAGAAAAATAGCATGGCAGAGAAGAGGCAGATATGCTTGGCTATAATCATTAATATAGATGGTCTTGATTCACCAATTAAAAGAAACACAAGCAGAGTGGATCAGGAGATAGGGTCCATCAATATGCTTTCTATAAGAAATACATTTAACCCAAAAGGGGGTTTATAACCTGGAAGTGAAAGACAAGAAAACAACGCTTTATGTGACAGGGAACCAGAAACAAAGTGGGAGTAGTTTCCTATTAGCAGATTGGTTAGAAAGCCATGACACTTTTATACAATGGAAAACTAATCAGCTATAAAGAAAGAAAACCTTGAGGCTATTGTAGACAAATGGATACAGCTTGAGATCATGCTCAGGGATTAAAAGGTTCAGAAACACTTAGGCAAATAGCGGGTTGCCTCCCTAATATAAAAACTAAAGGAGTTAGTGGAATCCAAAATGTACAATAGATCCTATGAAAGTGAAAAGGGAGGAACTGTCTGAAAAGGGAAGGCAGTGGCCATTGTTAATCTATTATCATATTTTGAAACCCATGTTGTTTTCATTTTTCTGTTTAGTTTGGTTTTATCCTGTTTCAGCTTGTCTACTTGTATAGATTTGATGGCATGGACAGCTATTCCAAAGATAGCAGGATATATTATGGTAACCATTTTTGATTTCCTATTAGGTTGATGTGAAGCCCTGTGTTGCTTTCACTGTTTTGTTTTGACTGATTTTATTCTATTCTGTTTTGTTTGATAGCATCACATCTGATGGTATAGGCAACTACATTGAAGACAGTAAGATGCACTATGATACCCATTGTGGTTTGACTATTATCTTATTTTGAAGTCTTATAATGTCTCCAATGTTTTGTTTTTATTGGATTTGTTCTGTACTGTTTTGTTCAGTTTTATTGTACCTGATGATACAGGCAATTCTTTTGAAGATAACAAGAGGCATTATGGTGGCCATTATTGATCTCCTTATATTTTGTTTTTAAGTCATGTACTATGTTGATCCTTTTGTTTTGATCAACTCTATTTTGTTGTGCCTCATTTGGTGTTATTCTCTTGGAAATAAAAAAATGTGAAAAAAAGAAAAAATATAAAGACTGGAAGAGATGATTCCAGAAGAAATGGACACACTCCAGGATGTGCCTGCTAGAATTTGGTAAGTCAATAAGTGTAAGTTCAAACAAGCTTTTATTTCAAATGTCTGTGAGTCAGAACTCTGTCAGTGTGATGGAAAAGAAGAAAAACGCATTGTCCTTGCTCCTGAAAGCTAACATATTACATGGGAAATTGACATGCTTATGGGAAATTCATATGTAATTGTGATCTCGACTGGTATAGATTAATGGTACAGGACTCTAATGAAAGAGAACTACAAAGGTTAATTTAGCAAATACTTCTTATAGGAGCTAATACTCAGTTAAGTGTAATGTTTGAAGACTTTGGGGGAATTTGGACAGAAGAGCAAAAACAAAAGTATGAAGATGTAAAATAAATCACATGATCATATCAGTAGATGCATAAAAACTTCTGATAAAACCCAACATTCATTCGTGATAAAAAAACACTAAAGAATGTAAGCATAGAAGACCTTATTTCAATCTAATAAAAGCTATTTATATCATATTAAATAAGGAATGGTCAAAAGCTTTCCCTCTAAAATCAGAAACAAGACAAAGATGTCCACTATCACAAATCCTGTTCAATATAGTATTCATACCATCAGTTAGAGCAATCAGTCAAGAGAGAAATAAAATGGATATGTAGAAGAAAGAATGAAAGAATTCAAATTATCATTATTTTTATATTCCATACTTCTTTACATAGCAGATACAAAAATTTCCACTAAAAATCTCTTAGAACTAATAATAAAATTCAGCAATATAGCAGGATACAAAAGCACACACAAAAATCAATAGCATTTCTGTAACCAATAAAGAATCCATTAATAAAGAAATTGGGAGAACAATACCATTTACAATAGTATTAAGAAAAATTAAATACTTAGAAATTAACCTAACCAAGAATGTGAAAGACCTCTGCAATGAAAACTACAGTATCCAAAAAGGATGTCAAAGAAGGCATTACAAAATGAAAGGACAGGACCATCATTGTCAAAATGGTCATACTTCAAAAACTGGATTGAGAAAGCTACTTTGTTTTTGTCTTTTGGTACAGGGGATCAAACTCACAACCTCCCACTTGCCAGGCAGGTGCTTATGCCACTGAGCAAAATCCTGGATTGAATGCAATCCCATAGATTTAATGCAATCCTAGCAACTTTCTTCACAGAACTAGAGAAAATAATTTAAAAATTCACAAGGAACTGGAAGAGACCAGAATATTAAAAGGAATCTTGGGCAATAAGAGCAAAGCAGGAAGCATCACAATCCCAGAATTCAAGTTATATTACAAACCTACAATGATAAGAAAGAGTATGGTACCAACACAAAAACAGACATGTGAATCAATGGAACAGAATAAAGGATACAGAAACAACCCCAGACACATTCAGCCATCCAATGTTTGACAAAGGGGCCAAAAATATTTGCTGGAAAAAAGATAGCTTCTTTGGCAAATGGCACTGAGAAAACTGGCTGCCACACACAGAAGCTATTTCTCATCATATACTAAATTAAAATTGAAATGATTCAAAGATCTAAATGTTAAAACAGAAACATTTAACCTGCTGGAAGATAAATAAAATTCTTGATGTCATAGCTTAGACAAGGTCTTTCCACAACTGAACAAGAAATACTATCAAGAATGTCCCCAATTGAACAAGAAATACTATCAAGAATCAACAAATTTTTAAAAAAAGGATTAAAAAATGGGATTATATCAAATTCTAAAACCTTTCCACAGCAAAGGAAACAACAAACAGTGAAGAAACAAGCTACACGCTGAGGAAAAATTTTTGCCAGCTACACCATTGACAGAGGATAAATAAGAATATGGAAAGAACTCAAAACTATTAGATCCCCCAAATAAAAATCCAGTCAAAAAATGAGCCTGAAATAAACATTTCTCAGAAGAAATACAAATGGCCAATAAATGCATGAAAAAATGTTCAACATTAAAGAAATGCAAATTAAAATCATACCAAGATTCTACCTTACTCCAGAAGGCTATCATCAGGAAATCAAATGATAAGTGCTGGTGAGGCTACAGGGAAAAAGGAACCCTTCTACATTGTTGGTGGGCATGTAAACCAGGACACCACCATGTATATCAGTGTGGTGATTACTCAAACATTAAAACTAGAAATTCCAATTAACTCAGCTATTCTCCTACTAGGTATCTTTCCAAAAGAGTTAAAGACATCAATTATAATAATATATGTATACCCATGTTTATATAAGCACAATTCATAATAACTAAATATTGGAAGCAGCCTTCAGGTCCACCAATAGATGAATGAAAAGAAAATGTGGTCTTGAAAACACAATGAAGTACAGCGTCACTCAGCAAAAGTATAAATTTGAGTCATTTATAGAAAAATGGATGCACTTTGAATGCACAATGTTAAGTGAACTAAATCAGATATACAGGCTTAACTATTGCATGGTTTATCTTGTATGAGAAATTCACAGTATAAATAAATTAAAGATATACAGTGGTGAAGAGGGAGATACATCTTTTGCAAATGGAAAGGGTGTCAGCAGATGGAAGGAGTGAGGAGGAGAAGAGGATGTAAAAAGAATTAGTATGTGTCATGTACATGTACCAACTATCCACAATGAATGCATTCATTATATACTGCAAAGATTTACTAAGAAAAAAGAAAAAAGGAAAAATAACATCTGGAATGTTCCCAGAATCTACAGATTTAAGAGGCCAGTAAATTCTAAGCAGCATAAAAAAGAAGTGCACCTTTTACAGTGAAATATCAAATATTAAAACAACTAGAAAAAAATTTACTCTGAAAGAACAAAAATAACTGAATTCTTAACAGCAAACAAGAATAATTATACTGGATAAAAATGGACCAACTACTCCTATTGCTAATGAGATACATCTAAAAAATACAAAGATTTAAAATTAGTTCACGGACCACATGAATATATTAATATCAGATGAAAGAGAAATTAAAGTATTGTTGATAATAAAAGTCATTTTATAATAAAAATGTAGTAGGAATACTGAAATTGCACTTATAATAAAAGATCTTGACATAGGCTTCCAAGAAAAAAGCTATAGTTACTGTGGATGATTTTAACACATAATTCTCAGTAATGACTGAAGAAAAAAGCCCATCACAATACAGAGATTATGGTTTATATCTAGATGCCCCCCTAAATACTCATGTGTTCATAGGATAGGTTTTTGGGAAGTGACTGGATCATAAGGATATGATACTTAAAAAATAGTTAAAATGAGGAGGAACCAAGTGAACCCACAGACAGACACTGCAGAAGATAAAAAGGAATGCCTATCTGACACACTCATCAGGGACAGGCACAATTATCTTATAGTAGGAGATATTCCACCAAATAACATTGTGAACTTCCTGGGAGGCTTTACAAACTCAGGAAACCTTACTGTTAAATTCCCAGATGTCTCTTTCCAATATTTTCAGAATTTTTGGCTATGTATCCAAATTTGGGCAACTCTTCCTCTGACAGTGTTTTTCAAGTCCCCGGATAGACATAGTTTTGGACCACACTACAAAGATTTCAGCAGAAATGAATCCCAAGATGCTGACTTCAGTCAATTAAAATTATTGAAAAGAAAAAGTACTTGAATGGAATAACACACACATTCACACACACACACACACACACACACACACACACACCTTGCTTGCCTTAATTTGACCTTGGGCATCTATTTGTTGTTGGACTTTATCAACTCCTAGAATCTAGAAGACAAAAGGTACCAAAAGGAGACTGTTGTGAAGAACATACTTTAAATCATAATGAATTGATATGAGTTATGTTTTTTTCAGGAAACTTTGAATAAGACAAAGAAAGCTTCATTGTGAAGGCTGCCAGGAAGTACAGACTCAACATATCATTAGGATCCAATCAGTAGATGGTCATTTTACATAGTTCTACCAAATCTGCCCCTAATTGTTTTTCAGCCTGATGGAAATCTGTGAAGAGGACCATGTCACCGTAGAAAGCAACACCTGCTTAAGTAAATATTATTATGATATGATATATGATAGATAATAGATAATATGAAATATGAAATATAATAATACATGATATATAATATAATATATAACATTATTATCAGATGCTGTCATGAAAATGCTCAGCAATTGCCATTGTAAAGAAACAAATAGGAAATTTTCAAACCACTACATTTTGTGTGTATGAGTGGATATATATTGGCAGAATCATTATTATATTACATAAATTGTTTCTTTAGAAAAGTGCATACAGTGTTGTCTGTATGGTCCTTATTGATGACCTTCCCAGAACCCGATGTATGACTGCCCGATATGATGTATGTATCTCCCACACCCTGACTGGTGGGATACAAGACAATTATTTGCCATTTTCTTCTTTGAGTAGGATCAGTGTACTCCAATCTCTCTGATTAGCTGATGTTATGGTTGAGGCATCGTTTACTGAAAAATTTCAATTTTCAGAAATGATTAATTTGGGAATTTGTAGCAAACCTCTCAGTTGAAGAAACTAAAATTCTTGGAGAGATATATTTTGCACCATTTTCTTCTATGCATGGAAGAGCTAATAACAGCTGTAATCTAGGTGAAGGTTACCACTCATAGAGATATATGAGCACTCAAGTGTTTACAGAATATTTTCCAATTACTAAGAAAAAAGTGAGGCTGAGCCTATATAAAGGATGGTGACAAAAGTCAGACCTGCAATTCAGCCCACACTGGGGGTCTGACACTTCCCACGCTTTAAGATGGGACCCTGAAGGTCTATATTTCCATAGTAACAAATAATTTTGAGTAAAGCAGCCTTGGTATGTATTAGCAGCCTTGGTATGTATTTGCAGCCTAAGGCAATAATCTCTGAGTGATCTAGGGAACCACAGGACTTGACCCTAGTTTAAAGTCATTCCAGAGTGTTAGTGTCAACTGCTGATAGCACAAAAGTGATTTCCCTGGAAATAACAATATTCTTGTCACCTGTGGGTGGGGTTGTCCTGAGTAAGCCCCCAATGCCTACACAGTAGGGGTACCATTCCTTCAGCCTCTCATAGGGCAGAAGGTCTCCCTGTTCCTAAGGAATGGAGGAGCACAGATGCCAGGCTGGAAGCCCAGTAAGCTCTGGCAGTAAGACAGAATCAGACGAACTGAAAGAAACAGAGAAACTGCAGGGCACTGAGTGAAAACTAAAGGTAGCACTCCTCTCCATCAACCCTTGAACTCCTGACTTCCCCCAAGACTGCAGCCCAGGAGTGGAAAGAAAACAGCTGTTTAAACTCTTGTTTTTCTGCCTCCACCCTACAGCAATCAGAGTGCCAATGAGGAATTTATTCAAGCCCTAAGACCTGCAAGTTTCAAAGCAACTGGGTGCCATCATGACCTGCTTTTCAGAGGAAATCCTTTGCTGGCACACTTGGAGTTTGTTATTGCTGCCAATAGCAACTCATCTTGTAACATTACTTTAATACCAAGGGGCCTCTAAATTGCTCTCTAATTAGGGTTAGTTAGCTGAGAAATTCTAGATCACTTCTACCTTTCCTAGCTAATGTGGGGATGTTTTTCCACCTTGCACTTCTAAATAAATCACATTTGTGTTTTTACAAATCTTTGCAAAGAGACTAAATATTTTCTAATAATTAAACCAAAGGCAGTTTGGATCACATCACCCTTGTTCCCTCCCTGCAATTGAGGATGCAGGTGATGCAGCTGTCTTCATAGCCAGACACCAAAGGTGATGGGGAGCAACTTCAGGGTTCACCCAGCCCTCAGAGAGCCTCTTTGCCAGCTGCCTCGGCACAGAGCTGCTTCTGACTTGGCCTCTTGCCATTCAGCCCCTAACTGGGTATTGATTATTTCATTAGCAACACTGACGTGGGTGGGACTGCGCAGGCTGGATTTGCCCAGATAGTCAGGTCTTGAATAGAGCAAGGCTATTCTAAAGCTGGTAGGGTTCATCCTTGGTGTGATGGAGAGTGGCAGGTGCAGGAACAGTTCTCTGATTTTCCCCACTCCTATTCTTCCCTGGGGTGGATCATAAAACCTACAAATAACTTTCTGATCTTCCCCAAAAGCAGGTCATCAGCTCCTCATTCAACAGATGGCCTCCTGATACCCGGAGAAAAGAACATCCTCATCTCTGCAGAGAAAGGGCCACACAGAAGAGTCTCAACGAACAGGCCTGGCAAAGCCTCCCCTGGCTTGTTCATTAGATGATGTCTTCATTTTTCTATCATGTGTCCCAATAGCTGTCCACTCTTTGACAGGTCTTTCCAAAAAGCATGTAAGTATAACCATTTCTTTGGATATTCTTTGACTTACAAAAGCTTCTGTGCCATGTAACATTGACATTAAATAAATATGTGCTTTTCTCCTATTAATCTGCTTTGGTTAAAGGGCCTTGGCCACAAACTGGGATGGGTAGAGAAAAAGATTCTTGTCTGCCCCTCCAAGCAGTGAAGTGAAGCTGACAGAGTTTGTTCCCAAGCCCCCTCCGTTCTCTGTGCTCATCTTCAGTCTTCCTTCTCAGGAGCCCGAGCAGGCTAGATCTCAAGGACAGTATCTCCTTTCAACGTCTTTCCCTTTCCTAATCCCTCAACTATATTTACTTTACCCTGAAACCTCAAGGTCTTTGGGTAGTCTTCGCTTGCCAACCTTTTAAATCAGTCACACAAAAGTACTAATGGGTGGGTATGTCGAAGTGTGGGGAAACACTAAGACAGAGCTGAGCTTCTTGCTCCTGATAATAAAGAACTGTGCTGGTCAGGCTCGGAGTCTGAGCAGGGCAGAACCTGATGTTGAATAAATTTTTTGGCAGTGGTGGGCTGGCAAATCAGCTCTTTAGGGGAGGAAGAGCACTTGCCAGTACCCATGAGGAGAGATATTGAATCCCATCATGGCCTAACTTTGAGCTACTGAAGATTTAACAAATGACCCAGTAATTCCTGAATATTTAATGAATGTTCCTTGTCAACCCCCAGAGACCAGCTCTCATACACCATTTTGTTCAGAACCCAGAGGCTAAGGGACTGATGGACTCTCAGGGGTGTAAGTGATTAACATCATTGGTAGGAGCAGTGTCAGTTGAGACAGCTGTGGATTGGCTGGCAGTCAGAGGAGCAAGTATTGGAGTGAGTCTATCCCTGGTTGGCTGATTTCCAGAAGGAAGAGACTGACACTGATTAGTCTGTTAAACTCCCACTGAGTTGAGTTGTCAATAAACCACTGAGTAGGTTTGCAACTAGTTCTGATGTGTATTTGTTAGCAGGATACATACATGGAAATTTCTCTTCTCCCAAGTTTTCAGAAACATTTTTATTCTCAGGTATTACCCTAGATAAAAATTTTAACTCAGGCCTTCTTAGCAAAGACTGGACAATATAAGATACTTAATCAGAATTCCAATTATAACCATAGCACTTGAATGGCCAGTGAAAAAAAATCCCCTGCCAACAATAAAATGAACACAGCTTTATAAGTTATGTTTCCCATATCTTTTTAAGTAAGGAATTTGTGCGTTAAGATTTTCAGTTCATTTTAGAGAGACAATCTGAGGTCTTTCCTTTAAGATAAACATCAGCTACTTCTTAGACCTCTGTCCCAGATACACAAGGAACTGATAGTCTTAAAAGGACATTGTGCCTGGCTTATTACCAAAAAGTCCTTATCATTTATCTTACAGGCTTGTCCACACCATGCTCTTCTACCTTCCCTCTCTGCATACTCTACCCTCAACTTGATTCCTCACCTATGAAAACAGAGTGGGGATTCTTTGTGAATTGGAGCTGGAGCAGTTTGTATTGGTATTCACGTCTTCCTTAACTTGCACTAGGATGTCCTAGAACACTTATTTTACTGTTTATAGCTCATTGTTTATATTCAAAATGGTTTGAATCTACTATCTGTATTCATCAAAACCATCTCCATGCTTTCTCAGTAATGGAATCTTTTTCCATCTCTAAATATCCTTGTGCTCAAAACCTCTGAACCTGGATGTAGATTGTGTCCAAAGCTGTGGTCAAGACCAGGTACACAGGCAGCAGAGATCCTGCTTTTAAGACTGGTCCTTACTGAGCTGTGTGACTTTATCATTTACTGCTTATGTAAACAATAAAAACTGAAAGAAGAGTCCTGTGTACATTACTTTCAGGCCAGATTTTCCTTAGCTTTTAAAAAGGCCACTAATGTGCTTAATATGGTTAACTTCATTCTTCTAAAGGATCAAAGATAGAGGGAAACAGAGACTAAAAGGGCAGATTTTGCAAAATTGAGTGATCAGGTAGAAAACCAGTCTAAGGCTACACAATACGGCTCTGTGTTTCCAGCCTTCAGGCTCTGGCCCAGTCCCTGACTCCTTCCCAGCCTCACCAAGCCCTCCCGTATCCTCCAGCCTCTGGACCTGCAGACCCAGGGTCCCTCCATGCGCACCACCTCTGATCTACGAGAGGGTTGTAGCCTTGCTGGACATCTCCTGCCTCTTCCATTTGGCTCACTGTCCTGGGGAAGAGGCTGTTTTTCAGGCAAGCATGCGCCTGGACCCTAGAGCCAGACTGCCTGATTTCTGCTTCTCCTGTCTTGGCCAGTAACTTACCCTATTTGAGCCTCAGTTTCCTTACATGGGCATAATAACAATGCTGACCTCATTGTATTATCATGAAATTTAAATGATATTGCACAAAATGTGACCCTAACTGGCTTCAGGCAGTGCTACATAAGGGTTTTTATTATTATCCCTGGGAGGCTCATGTCTTCTTTTCTACAGTACATCTCTCCATCACATGCTTCTTGTCCACAGGGGCCTCCAGGTTCTTTCCTCAGCTTTCTCTCTCAAGGTACCCACTTCATGGATTCATTAGCCTTCCAAATATTACAAGTTGCCCTCTGCTCTTGCCTCTTCTGTCAGTGTCTGTGGCCGGGAACCTTCATCTCCTGTCACTGTTGTGGCAAATGTAACACCCCATTGATGAAACTCAACTTCCCCTCTGAAAGGGCTCCCCTTGTCCTCACCCATCTGACACCATCACTCCAAATCCTCAGTCTCTGAATCCCAACCCCCTGCTTCTCCCAACATTCGATTTATTTCCAATCCCTCTTGTCCTTGTTTGACTTCGCTCTAATTCACCCCATCCCTGCATTCCCACTACCACTGCCATAGGGGCCACCCCTGCCAGCCTAAACCATGCAGCTTCATGATAGATGTCCCTTTGCTAAGTGACATCCTTCTCAACAGGCAGTCTCCAACTTTCTGTCACTCAACTTATGCTTTTTCAACTTTGCAGTGGGACAGAAGCCTATGTGTACAACCATAATGCTTTTCACTTTTAGGATAGTATACAATAAATTTTATTATGAAATAAGATCCATTTTGGATGCTTTGTACCAAGTAGACTAGTGGAAGTGTTCTTAGCATGTTTAAGATGGACTTGCTGAACTATGATGCTTGGTGGGGTAGGGATATTAAATGTACTTTTAACCTATGATATTTCCAGCTTACCAAGGGCTTATCAGGATGTAAGACTATTGTAAGTCAAGGAGCATCTGTCTGAGAGTGAGAGGTGGCCCTGCTAAGAGGCAGCCTGGCCTTGGCTCCTGGGCAGTACATTCAGCATCCTGATAGCCCCAGCACAGAGGGACACCCCACTCCGAGTCCTGAGATGATGATCACTACACACACATTTCCAAACAACCTCTTCTTGAGGTGGGGAGCAAACAGAATCATGCAGCCACCTCCAAATCAAAATTCACCCCCACAGCTGTCCACATACAGTTTCTCAAATGCAGATTACTCAAACTTCTGCGAGAACCCCTCTCATCCTCCCCATTGATGACCTTTCCTTTCCCTTTTCACTCTACTCAGCTTCTCAGACTGTCTTCCAGCCCTCCCATCCTTGGCCTAGACTCTCCCTGCCCCTCTTAATCCATGTGCCCTGCTGGGCTGTGCATTCTCCAGGCCTGCTTTGGACTTCCCCACTGGCCATTCTGTCTCCAGCCTGCCTTAACCTGACAACAGTTCCATCAAGTTTTCTGCTTCTTTAGGCCACCTGGTTCCCTAAATTGGACCCTCAGCTTGTTGAAGACAGTGGCCGCTCTTGTCTGTAAACCACAGGGCTTGGAACAATAGAAAGCAGCAAAACCGTAGGCTGATGCCACTTTGTCAGTTTCGGAGTTTTTGTCCAGAATCTAACCACTTGCCTCATGCTCACTGCTGGATTGTGATGAGGCTGCTCAGAAAGACTGTGACAGGCAGAACAGCACTAGAGCCTGGGGAAACTTCTGTCCCTCAGTAGTTTTTGATTAATAGGAATAAAGGGGATACAGGTACAAGCAGGTGACAAGCTGATCACCTGAAAAATAACCCCCATCTTTGTCACACTGAACTGTTGCCATACTGGAGGTTGGTGATGAAACTGACCTGCATGTGTCCCCCTCCATAAGCCCTGCCACCAGCTCACACTCATCACAGAAGCACCTTGTGGTAAAGCCAGGCGGGGATGCCAATGTCTTTACCTTCTTCCATTTGGTGGAGGTCAGGACTGTCTTTCAATTCTTCATTCACCGAGGGCTGAATTTGGGGCTCCCCTTTGTTTTTCTCTGGCCTTCTATCAGCAGCTTTAAAGATCCACACGATCAAAATGCAGACAATTGCTACCAGGACTGGAGTCAGGGAAAACATGGTTGAAAGAGTGTCTGATCCTTACCCAGAGGAGCTCTGCTTCTCACCCTGGCATTTAAATAGAGACAGGAGCAGGGAATGCTGGGAGTGGAAGAACACAAAGGCATACAGGAAAGGAGCAAAGTTCAGAGCTCTCAGACTCCATGACGACTTTGCAAAGGAGCAAAGATCACAGTCACGTGCATGTGTGTGGCTTTGGTTATGCACCAACACACTCACTTTTTAAAACTGTGTACTCAACCAACATAGTCTTAGGCAGTGATCAGCAGGAGCTATGTGAACACTGTAGTGCTCTAGCTTTTGGTAGCAATGGGTAAAAGGTATTTCATCTTCCTGTATAACTTTTCACTGGAAGTATCTTCAACTTAGGAATTGTCTGAAGAATCTAATTTTACAAGAAAACGAGAGATAGTCTTGGGGAAATCAACTCGGATCTTGTGTGAAAGAAAAGTTCCAGGACAGAGGCCTGGCAATCTGCATTTTAAATGATATGTATGAGAAGCATTGTTCTCAAAGTTGTGATTTTTAAAACAATGCCCTGACCAGTATATGGAGCAAGGAAGTATCGTGTTTTACATTAGAGAAAAACTTGGACCTAGGAAAAAGCAATAGAGCACATTATAATGATTGGTTATGTATGTATTTGGGTGGTATTTTTTTTTTTTTTTGAGGTAGGGTCATGCTATACAGCCAGGCTGGCCTTGCACTCACTGCAATCCTCCTGTCTCAGCCTCCAGAGTGTTGGTATTATAGGCCTGCACCACACACCCATCTAACTTTTACTTAAATAAGTTTTTTTAAAAATTTGTTTTGTTTTGCTTTATTGTACTAGCAAATATCTTAGTTTGGGACATTATAAACAAATTGCTGCAGACCGGGTCAGTTAAACAGCAAAGCTGTGTTTTCACAATTGTGGAGGTTGGAAAATTCATAAACAAGGTGCCCGAAGATTCACTTTTTTGGCTTATATATGGTGACTTCTCCCTGTAACCTCATGTAGGTGAGAAGGAAAGCTGACTTTCTATACTTACTAATTCATGCCTCACAACAACCCCATGCAGTAGGTCCTGTTATTATCCTCATTTTTCACATGAAGAAAGTGAGGCACAAGTAGGTGAAACAATATGCTTACAGCCAGCGTTAGACAAATGGGCTGGAAGGAGCCTCTGTGTATCTACCTAAAGAGTCCGTGTTGTTTCATCTTACAGAACAAACTAGAGAGCTTAGCCCATAGCTAGGCAGAAGATGGAAACTGGGCTCAGGTTTCCTGTATAGATACAGAAGGTCCTAGTACCTGGCTTCCCAGGGCTCAGGTTTCATTTAGGAGGTGCACAGAAAAGAGGTTTAAAAATCAAACAGCACAGAGAAGAATGACATGGCAGCAATCACCAACACAAGAAGGGCAAGAGCAGAAAGTGTAGAGGCTCCAAAGTGACTAACAGTGACTGCCATAGGGAGAGGCCCACGCTCCTTCTGTCCCAGAGCACCCGTGGGTCTTAGTGAAGAGAAGTCTTCCTTGGGCACTTGCTCTTGGGTTCCCCCAAGACTATCCCCATTTTCCGTGAATTCCTGCAATGAATCCCTGAACAAGGCCTGGTGAGTGTTCACACCTCCACACCCAACATCCTCCCTAAAACCAGGCCTCCCACTTGTGATCACATCAAGACAGCGAGATGCTTCATGTACCCTTGAGAGTTACAGTAAAACCTTCTGATGCTGCCATGAGGTCAGATCCATTTTACCTGAAAAACAGAGCTTGTGCATGATATCTAAGAGGTGCCATCTTGCCTCTGTACTCTAACTAGTTCTAAGGCATTCTGGCCTATTTGTATTCCCAACACTTCTTCCTCAAGAACTTAGAAAAAGGAAATGAGTACTGAGGGCAGATGCACAGAGATGGTAAGAAACAGTTTTGTACTCTAACATGGTTATTTCTCATTGTTCACTTCAGATTGAATTCATTTTAATCATTTTGGAACTGGTAACCTGCCTGCAGACCACACTGTGAACAGTACTGCTTTAGAAGACACATTTCTCCTAACATACTCTTGTAGTTTTAATGTTCAGTGCTGATGTTATATCCAGTCATTTTGATGTCCAATTTCCTTCCTGCTTTCTAACATCTTGATGTGGATTTGTAAGAGGATCTAAAGGAGTTTTACAAGAAGATTTCCTAGGAGAGAGACTTATTGGAGCATCAAATGAGCTACCTCAATTCTAACGGTTCACACAAATGTTTAGCATGCTTGTTTATTTTGTGTTTATACCAAGGGTTCATCAGCAAGTAACATGACAAGTCTTCAAGACAAAGGCTTGAAATAGGCCTGTGTTGAACTCTGAGGTCTTAGTTGAGTTGTGAAGTTGGAAAATCATGAGGAATTCACAAGTACCTTTTAAAATTTAATTATCCTCAATATACTCAACATACATTCACTAACATCAACCCACTGAAAGGTCTTTATTGTCTGACAATTACCCAGTGGATTTTGTGTTATATGTCACTGAGTGTTAGTGATACAGGACCTCCAAATGACACAGGGAAATACTGTAGTTCCCTACCTGATAAATGCCAAATACATGGAGTTGGTGTTAACTGAAAGAATAGCAGAGGTTAAGAGTAGGAAAATTTTTAGTGAAAAAGAAGGGAAGTAGAAATAATTCCCAAAGACAGGAGAGGTCCTGAATGGGCTGTCAAAATGCCCACTTCTCTGAGAAAGTTTTATGGAACAGTCGTGAAGGGCATATACAGTGTGAATCAAATTACAATCAACCAATAAAATTGCAACTATAATCACTTAGCTAATATTGATCCAATGGTAGCAAGGGTATATGGATGACATCATTAACCTGGTTGATAATCTATACTCTTAGTCTTAGTGTTTAATTATACAAGAAATCCCAAAAAGGTGTTACTGATAATATCAGGATTCTGCTTGTCCCTTAGGGAAATACATAGATCTGGCCATTGTGACTTAAACCTTCAGATGGGCCTCCAGCCACAGTTGTGCTCTCATCTTCTACACTGTCATGGTTTATGTCAGTGCCACCCCCCCGGCCTAATACAATCATGGATGGAGCCAAATCTAGCATTTGTGATTGGTACGTTGTCTAGTGCTCCAATTGGTTGTATGAGTTCTACATCTACCCAGGGTTGGAGCCAGCGTACAGTGAAACGGAGGGAAGAAGGCATGTCTTTCCCTTTTGCTGTGCGTGCTTGCTGTTTGCGGTGGCCATAAACTGCTGCCCCTCAGCCATATCATTTTGCCTTGGGGTCAACTGAGTATGGACTGAAACCTCCAATCTGTAAGAAATAAGCCTTCCTTTCTCTAACTTTGGGCATCAGGTATTTTGTCTCAACAATGAGAGAGAAAAGTAACTAGGACATGCACTGACTCCTTCGAGGCCTATGCCTGTCTGACTGCCTATATTTCTACCTACCTTAACTTTTTATAATAAAATAATGTGCATTTAAGGGGACTGTAGTGATATTAGTCACAAATTTACTAAAGTAGAAAAACAGCATGCTTTCCAACAATTATGTAACATTTATCAATATTGAGTTTGCTTCCTGTAGAGATTCAGTATTGGTTTTCTACAAATAAAAATTATCACTAGAACTAGTGATTATTCAATGTCTTACAATAGGATTCAATTTCAATTTGATTTCTTCCTAAGAATAAATTACGAGGCATAATTTTGTATAAGACAACTCTTGTTAAAGGCATTGATTCCTTGGTGTTTAAGATGCCTGGTGCCTTTAGTTTCCTGGTACTGCTGTAATAATAAAATACCACAACTTGGGTGGTTTAAAATAACAGAAGCTTGTTCTCTCATAATTCTGGGGAGCAGAAGTCCAAGATCACAATGTTTGCAAGACCCAGAACTCTGTGACAGTCAAGGGAGAATCTGTTCCTTTTTTAGTTCCTGTTGTTTTCAGGCAAACTTGTCACTCCTTGATCACCCCTGGAAAGATTCTCTTTGTAAATGAAGTTGCTCTAACAGGTACATAAGGACACAACTTGCACATATCTCCTTGGTGACACAATTCAACATGTAATACCTTGTAAAATGAAAGTAATGATATTTCTGCCACATTTTGCTGTGGATAAGTAATTGGGAAACTTTAATGAAATCATATAGTATCCCTAGAATTTTACTTTCTGTTGTGGTTGTTACATTGTGTCAACTTGAAAAGTTGAGAAGTTTAACTAAGAGACTCAGTTGGGAGCCAGGGTTCTTACTTTGTAAGTATCCTCATTCTGTGCAAGAGGAGTGGGAGGAGATTCTGTGGTGCCTGGAGTGGGGGAAGTGGTCTGTGTACCGTATGAGGGAAGAAAAGAGGCTTGTTCTTCTTCCTTTTGTTCTGGCTGTTTTTGCTGGCTGCTGCCTTGAAGTGTTGCCCTGGTGCCATGCCACACTGTGTTGGAGCCAGCTGATTATGAATTGAAACCTCTACAAACAGTGAACTAAATAAACCTTTCCTTCCTTCATTTTTGGTGTCAGGTATTTTGTTCCAGCAATGAGACAAAAGTAATCAAGACACTTTCTCAAGTAAATTGAGGTATCAGGAGAAATTTCAACCATTTCTTTCTCCTCTTCAAAACAAAGTATTTACCCAGGCAACTTGTGTTCACTAATATACCAGGAGTCTTCTTAAATGTCATGTTTCCCTTTTGAAGCAAAGGCTCAAAGATGATCAAGGTGTCCAGGAAGGACTTTGAAGCTTTTAAATAAAGATATTGAAAGATTAGAATCCACTCTATCCCCACCTTGACTTTAATGTCTAGCTCTAGCCTTGAGTTATGGAAAGGCCAGAAGTCCAAATATTGTATGTTAACCTTTCTAATATTTTAAGATTTTATTAGTTAAATAATGCTAACTACTGCAATAGTTCAGAACATGAGTGTAAAATGAAATGCACTCCAAGAACTTGGAAATATGCAAAACCAGATAAGCTATAAATCATCCCAGAGAGAATTAGAACAGAGATTTGCAAAGTCTGCTAACGGAGACAGTGTCAGGCTTTGCTTAGCTGCTTGTAATGATAATTACGATGGTAGTAAATGCTTTTCTGAGTATTTCCCTGGTGTCAGGCACTGTATCATCACTTCCAAGTATTTAACCCTTATTTCAATCTACATGATACACGTCAAGTAATGTTGCCCCTGTTCCCCTTGTAAAGCCACATGGAAATGAAAGCACTTCCAACTGGGTTCCCAGGCTTCTCTCTCAACCTGATCTTTTTCTGCTTCAGAAGAATTCTTGTGTGGCTCACACACCTTGGCAATATATATTCTAGATGTTTGTCAGACACCTTTTTCCACCAAGTAGAAGCCTGTGGGAGAAGAATGGGAACGAGAATGATGTCGGCCCGAGTGGTCAAACTAGAATTATTTGTTCACTGGGAGGAAGAAATAGGAGCCTGATTTTGTCACAAGTCAAGTTGCATTGTCCAGTTGCCTTTCACCAGTAATGAAATCAATATTTTGGTTTGACCTGTTTAGCTCCTGGATCTATATCTGAAGCCTGAGGAGCAGAGAGAAAGAGAGGTGATTACTTACATAAACCTCATGGAGGACACACTTTATTTTGGCAGAAACCAAGGCTCAAGAGATAGTTTTATGCAACTTTTATGAACATCCTTGGTATGCCTTCATGATAGGCTATCACATTCATGTTGGACCCTGTTACACAAAAAGTACCTTCCCAAATTTTACAGTGCACAACCTCCTGTTCCATACTGTGGCTGCAGAGGCCTCAGTTCCCCCAGGAAGTGTGTCCTAGAAGGACAGTTCCTGGATCATTGGTAGGCAGATGCTCAGGTTTATAAAATAATACCAAGCAGGCTTCCAAAGTGTTGATTGCTCTGTAATTTTATTAGTAGTTTATAGACTATAAAAGCAAAATTGATTTTGACACTTGGCAAAAGTGGCAAAGAAGACCTTCCTCAAGGGACTACTCTGACTGGGGTTTTGCTGTAGTGGAGAGAGACTGGGCTCAACTCCAAACACAACAAGGACAAGTGGGGATTTGTACCCCAAGAGGAAGCTGGAGCTCAATGGATGGAAAGTTACTAGGAGGAAACATCAAGGGAAGGGGGGCATCCTTGCCTGACCTCCTTAACAGGATCCAGCAGAAGGCAGCCCAGGAGAACGAAATATCAAGAGTGGGGTTGAGGAACGTGATCAGGAATTGAGACTGGGAATTTTTCACTAAACTTATTCAGCAAGATTCTTGCTAAAACCAGACTAAGCCAACCAAGGACAGAGATGAAGATGCAGACCTAGTCTCAAAGGAGCTCAGAGAAACTCGATTCAAGTTTGGTCAAGGAAAGTTCTTGTCAATAAGAATTTCCATTAGAACTGCTTCATAAAGTGGCAAGAGCAATGGGACATGTTTTTTAAGGCTACTCTCCTGAGAGGGGCCAGTGACAGTATATTTTTTACTTAATAATTTTTTTAATGAAACAAAAAGTTTCTGCTAGCACACATCTTCAGTATGTGACATTGTTTGCATGGGGCAGCCTGCACTTCTCTGGATGAGTGAGTTTCCTGTGGTTCAAGCAGAGCCCTCAGAAGTTACCTGGGCTGGAACCATCTTGCCAGCATCTTAATCAAGAAGACCGCTTGGTAGGAGACAAAACACAGCAATAAGGGCCCTTGAGAGCATGTCCTGAGAGCAGTGCCTGAAAGAGGCGGCGACCACTTCTCTACATGGTGGGGCCAACCTCTCCCCAGATCACTGGGCCAGGATGTACGTTGATGTGGAAGAGCAATGGAACGAATGAGAGGCAGAGCACTTGATACAACTGGTCACATAGTAATTAAAAATATCTGTGTATCAAAAACAGCATATATGAAATTTAAAGAAATCAAATTAGGACATGCTTATAGTAAATGACAAAGAGAAAATAAATATATTTCATGTATTAAAAGTTTGTACAAATTTTAAAAACCAGCAAGAACCAAGTAACAATAGATACAAGGATAGCAAGAGAATATTAGCATAATAAGAGAAATATGTTAGTCTATAAACAACTAAAACATGTTCATTTAATAGGAAATATAAATGAATATAAATATAAATGAATAAAAAATTTAATTTCTCAAATCAGTACACCAATCCAGCCAGATCCCTTTCCTCACAGTGAATCATGATACAATTATAATACTTGTGTTTGGCAAGAATAAGATAAAATAGCCCTTTTAATTTTATACATATTTAAAATACATGAAGAGATAGTTATTATGAAAAAATTTCTAATATCCACTAAGCATCTTTTGCTGAGTTCTTTTAAACCAGACATTTCTCTTTTAGGAATAAACCTATTAAAGAGTATCTGAAATACAAAAGTAACTTTTTTCACAAAATGATCATTTTGGCCCTATTTATAATAGCAGAAAATTGAAAATCATGGGCAGCAATGATAAAGAGCTAAGTTGTGATAAACTATTAAAAAGAAAATTTAAATTATGTTCTGGGAATATTTAATAATATGGGGAAATGAATAGAAAACTATAAATAAGAAAAATTAACATTAGATTGAAAATACTAGACACAAAATTTTATTGAAAAATTATACATACAACCTATAGCACAATATCAAAATTTAAAGCATACTTATTTATAATATGTTAGAAATATGCATAGAAAATGTAGGCTGGGTGTAAAAATATTAGCACTGGCAAACTCTTAGTGATGATTGGGTTTTAGATATCCCAATTTATATTTTTAATAGTTTCCATATTTCAACAGTCAGTATATATATCTATAAAGCTGAAAGACTGAAAACATATTCCTGATAAGAATTCCGTTAGTGGGGTGAGTGACTAGAACTTTATGAAAAGAGATGGAACCCTGGAATAGTAATGCATATCCCAGGCCACTGTGTCAGGTTTCTGTCTTCAATTTGTTACTTACTAGAGATGTGACCTTGAGTAAGTTACTTAACCTCTTCATGCGTCAGTTTCCTTCTCTGTAAAATAAGGGCAATTATGGCACCCAGAATAGAGTTGCTGTGCTAAGTGAGTTGATATATGTAAAGCATGTAGAGCATGCCCTGTGAAAGTGAGAACTCTTGGTGTACAAAACAAGAAGTAAAAGCTTGCCTCAGTTGAACTGCACACTTCTTGCAGTCAAGACTCATTTCTCTTTGTTCTCTTACATTTTTATTACCTTCTACTTCCACCCTTCCTCCCCCGAAACCTCCCACTCCATGATAGGCTGAGCCATAGTGATGTGCCTTGCCTAGGAAGTGAGAGGCTAGTCACCTCCTGTTCCTCTGATTTAAGTATTCCAGGCAGTCTGTGAACATTCATGCATCAGTAGCCTCAGAATCAGCATCATATTATTATAACAAACCCATATGCATATTAAATATCACAGATGATGAGATGTTAATGAATCCCAAAGAGGACACTTGGCTCTGTGTTCTTTTGGCCTGATAGCAACCATGAAATCTGCAGGTAACACAAGAAACAGGGTGGTTCAGGGCTTCTTCTAGCCTTTGGAATATAGAAAGGATGTTCGATTTTAGGTTTGGAGGGGAGGAACTTTAGCGTAGTGGGAATGTCTATTTCTGATTTCAAAGCTGACTGGGTAACAAGGAATAGGGTTACAGTTAAGGGAAGATGCTGGTAACCAAGAGAGTCAACGTACAAGAGCAAGATGACAGTGAGGCTGGTAACAGAAACCTGAGAGCTAAAGAGGTAGAAAGGAAGTGGTGAGGCTTGTTTGGAACCCTTGGCAAAGGTATGATGGTTCCCCTTTCGAGTACTGGCAGTGCCGTTATCACTTAGCCCAGCTGCCACCATACTGGGTCTTGTTTAGATGAAGGCCTAGTAGATCTGGTCCAACATCATGCTCCCTTTCTGGAGTACCCTGCACACAATTATGGATCTGCAAAGAGATCTCAGGGCCTAGACCTCAAACCCATATGACAATGGGTCCTCCTCCTGTCAGATCTCCCTGCATGGTGAACTGAGGTGTCTGACATCATAGCCCAGCCCCTCCTTCACACTGTCCTGTGTTTCCTCCTTGTGCATGTTGGCACCAAGAGCTTTCCCTGATCAAGATGTGTGTGCTTATCTTCTCCTCAGTCTGCATCAATCTTCCTCCTGCAGTGTTCACATCATAGTGAGAAAAGTTGGAAGGACAGAAGCAAAAAAATCAACAAGTGCTTTCAGGAGAAAACAGTCAGCCCTCCATTTCCATGTGTTCTGCATCTGCAGATTCAACCACAGATCAAGAATATTTGGAGGGAAAATCATGCCTGTATTGAAAATGCACAGTTTTTTCTTGTGGTGACTCCCTAACCATCACAGTAAAACAAGTATTTACATAGCGTTTACATTGCATTACGTATTATAAATAATCTAGAAGTGATTTAACATGTATGGGAGGATGTGTATGGGCAATGTGCAAATAGTGCAGTGTTTTACAGGAACTGGAGGGCCCTTGAATTTTAGTATCTGAGGGTGAAGTCTTGGAACCAATCCTCCAGGAATGCTGACAGCTGACTCTATTAGAAGGAATATAAAGTGGGGTAAATTGATAAATATTGGTAAGACTTGGATAGGACGGTCAGGGAAGTCCTGACTTTGGGACTGGGAACTAAATGACAAAAAGCATTAAAGAAGGCAAAGGTCAGGGGTAGCTGGGGTAACCCTGCTGGAGAAAAGTGATTAGGGTTGAGCATAGTTGCAGATAAAGTTAGGTTTCCATAAAGAATCCTGCAGGCTATGATAAAGAACTTGGATTTTATTCTAAGTGAGCTGGAGGGCATTAAATACTGATAGACCTGCTCTAATTTAAGCTTTAAAAAGATTACTTTTACTGCTGGAGAGAAGTAAGAGAAAAGAGACTGGAAAGAAGTGAGAATTTCTGCCTAAATCTTGGGTACTGTTTCTATGAATGCAAGTTGTAGCTCATTTGTAGGTAGTGAAATCAGTCAAAGTTTATTAGCACTTTTAAATGAACAGTATAGACTACAATAGTATAGAATTAAATAAAATGAAATAGTTGGGCATGGTGGTACATGCCTGGAATCCTAGCACGCGGGAGCTGTGGCACAAGGATCACTGTGAGTTTGAGACCAGCCCGGGATACAAAGTGAGTTCAAGGCCTACCTGACCTGCATAGTTAAAGTAAAAACTTGTCTCAAAAAGAAAAAAAAGATAAAAAAGATTTCGTGACACTTAATGTAGTTAAAAATATCTTTGTATGTGTGCATAGGTTACAGGGGAAAAAAAGTAAACATTTTATTGTAGGTCTTGGTCACAAAAGCCTGAAATCTACTTGTCTCATTGACTGGGAAATACAATAGTGGTTGGTCACTGGTTGGTTGAGTAGCCAAAGCCAGAAAAAGATGACTCACAAAAGGAATAAGTGAGCCCGATATTACAGCAGTCAAGGGGTCAAAGATATCCCTGAGAAGTTATAGGGACAGAACGGGCTAGTTTTAGGAAGAGCAATATGAAAACCAGAGCATGACTAGTAGACAGGAGGGCAGAGGGAAGCTGAAATGAATAGGAACTGCAGATAGTTGGAAGCAACATCAGTTTCATCAAATGAAAAGTGCTGTTGTTTTTAAAAAGGCCCGCTGCGAGATGCCAGGTGTGCATGTGCTCCAAAGGAAAGGCCAGTGGCAGGCTTGCTCTTGGCCTCTCAAAGTAGCGACAGCCTTGCTCTACTGGCAAGTTCCATGGTTCTTCAGGAAATCAAGATACAAGAATAATGGAGTCCAAACCTTAAAGACATGGAAGCACATTGACGGTATTATTCAGGCTGAACTTGAGAACTCTCAAGCATTTCAGAGGGAACAGGGGATAATCTCAGCTAAGTATTCCATAGGACTAAATAGCTACAGCACTTCATTTGACCAGAAAATTCTCTGGACACTAAGTCCAGGAAAATTTGGATTCTATACTCTCTCTCATTATGGGTTAAATGATGTTCCCTAAAAGATATGCTGAAGTCCTAATCCCAGCACCTCAGAATGTAATGTTATTTTGAAATATGGTCATCACTGATGTAATTAGGTGAATTAAGATAAGGTTATGCCAGCCATGGGGTACATGCCTACAACTCCAGCATTCTGGGAGGTCAAGGGAGGAGGACTGGGAACTCAGAAACTCATTCAAAGTAAAAAATTAAAACGGTTGCAGCCCATTGTGGAGGTCTTGGATTCAACCTCCAGTCCTGCCAAAAAAAAAAAAAGAAAAGAAATTGATGATGATGATGATGATGATGATGATGATGATGGAGTGGGGTGGGTCCCAATTCAACTGGCTGGGGTCTCTCTAAGAGAAGTGTGCGTGTGTGTGTGCACGTGCGCACACACACACACACACACACACACGGTGACAGTCATGTGATGATGGAGGCAGAAATCGAGTGATACATCTACAAGTCAAGTGATACCCGAGGACTGCCAGGTGTCACAAAACTAGACAAAGTAAAGGAAGATATTCCCTTACAAGCTTCAGAGGGAATGTGGCACTGTCAACGACTTTATTTTGGACTTCTAGCTTCCAGAACTGTAAGACAATAAATTTCCTATTTTAAGCCACCCAGTTTGTGGTTCTTCATTATAGTAGGCCCAGGAACCAAATGTCGATTCAAGGATTACAATTTTCCTTAAAGCATCTCGAAGGCCTAAGAAGATCATGACTTGAGATGTCTTGACTTAGAATATTACTTAGAAGAGATTATCCTAAGAAAAATACATTCTACTATCTTTTAAGTCTGGATGCTTTCATGATATTCTATGTTAAGGTGTCAAAGCCGAAAGACGGAAACCACACACACTCAGATATTTCAGAAAAAAACCCACAGTGGTTTTGATTCACATCATCAAATAAAATTTTGGTATCATTTCAATCTCACTTCACTGTAATGATTTCCTTCCAGAAAGGTCACCTGCCCTTGTTTGTCTAGGCAACATTAACTGCTACTACCTCTCAAGGGATGCCGTTTGTGATCAGGTCACAACCTTAATCTGCATGACAAGAAAGGCAAAGAGATCTTTTCTCTTTCCTAGAGTGTCCCCATATGAATGACTGCAGAGGGAGAATCAGGAGCCATCATCCATAGATTCCAGCAGAATAAAATTAAATCAGAGGGCAGAGTGTCTCACCAAGCATGGGAGAATTAAGCTGTCTTTCAAATAAGGTGCTTTGGGCTCATCCTTTGTCTGTTTAATAGAGTATTAACATCAATTGCCACTGCTTTGCAGTAAGACAAGGAGTAGCTGCAATGCTAAGAACAGAGCACTCCCATGACAGGAACAAACTGGCTGAGGGTGTTGCTGAGCAAAACTGGGGCTCTAGGGAGTTGATAACAGTGACTGCCTCGCCCAAACAGATCTATTTCTCCAAGTGGTATGATACCAACTTATGTCCTTGTTTCCCCTTCTGGAGGTTTCTATAGAAATCAAGGTGATATTCAGAAAATGAATGTCATTGCCATCGGGCAAAAGTTCATTTTTAGAGTCAGGCACACAGACAGGAAGGTTGCTGAAGGAACTGGTGACTTCAGGTGGTGGCTGACATAAAAGTTCAAAGTCACTGCCAATATCTGAGGTCAGTCACTGGACTCACTGTGATACTGCTCATTGCTTACACCTGAAGGTGACAGTTTGTCTAAGAAAGAATTACAGGTAAAGCTAATTGTTGTGCAAGGCAGTGGAGGTCCCTACAGTGCTATAATTAGGCAGCCTGCCAACACTCTCAGACAAAGCCAGAGCTTAACTTTGGATGTAAGCAGCACAGATTACTTAAGGAGGGATTTTGCTAATTCCCTAGTGACTTTGCAACATATCTGTACTTACAGAAGAGAAATAAATTCTCACAGGAAATTATTAACCTATGTTCCTATGCTCCATACCTTGAGAAATTCTTTTTTTCTTTTTTTTTTTAAATTTTATTTAAAGAGAAAAAAAAAACAAAACAGAAAAAAAAGGTAGAAATAATACAGAATTTAAAAAAACAGTAAGAAATCACTAGTTGATAAATTACATATTGTCCTCTTAGCAATAGTTGTTCATGTTACAAAATTAAAGCATACAAATTGGACATTCAAACAGTGAGCCTGCAAACAGTTCTGTTCAACGATCGAACAAAAACTTAGTAATACAGTTATCAATCCTACACACTTAAACATACATGCAGTTATATCCTTTAGAGCACTTTCTTTTCCTCCTTTTGCTCTTTAAGTCCATTATCTGTTTAGTTATATCATGTTTCAGCTTGCTCAGTACCTTACTGATCTGTTTTGTTGTTGTTATTTCCTTTTTAATCACCTTATATAATTCTGTTGTTTTGTTTTTGAGTTTCTCCTCATCCATGCCCCATGGATCAGCTTTGGTGGAGTTGGGAGTTTTTGGAGGTATTTTGTTACCTTATTTTCTCATGTTCTATTTTTTTATTTAATTTTTTATTAACTTGGTAGTAGTAATATACAACAGAACAGGATGGAATAAAGCCAGTTGAGACAGTGTAGTGAAATTGGAACAGAACTTCACAGCAGGTTACTGGGATAACAGTAATAGGTAACATTGTATATCTCATTATCTTCACAATAGTTGTTCTTTCAATTAGGTATAACAAAATCAAAAGAAGTACAGAATATTATAGAACTAATCAAAACAGAATATTGAATAGAGCAATACCATTAATCAGGACAAAGCAAAATGGCAATAAGAATATTTGCCTTTGAAGAGATAGTAGAAGGAAATCCCCCTTATTTGCTATATTACATATGGTCAACCTCCCAAGAGAGGCTCAGATCTCTGGCTCCCACTTGCTAA